>JAZGTJ010015249.1:0-13516 GCA_036877575.1 Botia almorhae
TGCTATACATTTTCTGTTGAAGAATGTTACATCAACCACAACAATTGTATGAAACATAGTAACACAATTTAATTTCTTTAATTACCTATGACAAGAACAGAGTTGTTGTAATTTACGCCCCTTATCCCGCCCTTTACTGTTACAGTCAGTCCGTACATACAGTATCCCATTCTAGCCACTTTTCATAGTAGTACAGCATCAATGCACATACAGGTTTTTTTGCCCTATGTACAGAACTTCTTTACATTCAGCTAACTATGCTAAAGGTCTTGCTAATGGGTAAAACAAGATCTCTGCATTAATAGCACCATCAGGGTTTTACCAGAATGAGGCTAGACATAAAATATGGGCAATAAATGTAAATGCATTGTGTTATCAGCAAATGATCAGAAATATGTACTGTAAATAGCCATGTACCTTTATCATACCACAAAGAAACATGGTGCTTAACAGAAACAAAAAATGACAGAAAATATATGACAGACTGCTGTCTGTTAGTTTAGTCTGTCATTGATCTTCACATGTGCATAAACGTTTGCAGTTTAGTCATATTGCTAAGCATAGTGCAATCAGGTCAGCAGCGACCTGCCATCTGAGTTTATTTGATCAGTTTTTGTGTGCTACAGGAAACCAATCATAGTGTCGCTTCATTCTGACACAGGTGGTAAGGAACACATGCCAGTATGTCAGCATTTGCATATTGAAACACTGCAGTACTTTTTATAGAGGCCTATCATGGCTGATCAATAATCTATTTAAGCTCCTCTTTGAAAATTGTTACACCTGTGAACGGCTCAAAGTCTCCCTCCTTTATCATTGTTGATCCTCTTTAACAAAGGAAGTATCTGACCTGTTGTTCTCAAAAAGTATAGTGACCAAACACTGTATGCATTGATAAAATGCTGATGAAAATGTATCTCTCATTCATAGGAATGACAGCACCCAATATACCATTTGATTACTGATTACATCATTTCAAAACATCTCGTCAGTTATCTTAGATTAACGCTGGTTTACAATGTGTTTTACAATGTGTTTTACAATAAGTAAAACTGTGGTCAAATGAGCCATCCTATCAGAGAGCTGCAAAAAATATAGGGAACAAGAGGATGTGCATCAAAAAAGACAAATTGAAAAAATATGTAAACCTCAGAGTCAAACGCCTTCAAGTGCTTTTGTTTAATTGATGCACTGTAACGTAATCATTCTCTTATTTGACAGTAATACTGATTTTTGCTGTATTTTAGCCCATGACTCTAAGATTGTTTTGTGTTGTTCTGTCTTTTAGAATTACTTGTGTCAGATATGTAACCAGGGGCATTCATGATTTTATGTACTGTATGCATAATTATAAAACAGTTACCTAGGATGAACTACAAATTAAAGAAACAATTATTTCTTTGTTTTTTATGTTTGTTTTTTACAAAATATTTGTGACATTGTATGCCTCCTGCTTAAGTTTTTCCATGATCCCTCATCATCATCCTCTTTCATTTATTCCTTCAAAAATATCTCTTTCTAATGAGAAGGCTACAAAAAAGCTTACTGTACTTTTGGCGGCTGTTCCGACAACTTTATAACTTTTATGGCACATTAGTTTGGAGCACTGTCCAAAGGAAAGTCATACAAAAATTGTGACCATCGATCATAAACAGAGATCTTTCAAAAGTGTGTGGTTGGTCAAAGAAGCATGCATTAACACCCGTATAAGAACATACAGTACTTGCTTTTGAAAAGACATAAAATATCTACCTCTCTGTTCATTTGTTCCAGTATTTGTTTCAGTTCTTTTGAAGATTTGAAGTCGCGTATGATGGAAACATGTCAGAGGAATGTTCTTTCTTGAGATGAGAGATTTTACTCTGTTGATCGTGCAGTCAGTTTGTCATCACAAACGATCATAAATAATTTGACCGCAAATACATGATTGCTTGTCACTGTCACTGTTAGTCACAACCGTTTGACAGACCATCATCTGAAATGGTCTTGTACCTGCAGCAGTTTAAGACCCAGACCTTCGTAAAGGCCACTAGAATTAGCCAAACAAACAAAACATCTTAAAGACACGATGTCATGCAAAGAACAGCCTGACCAGTGAGAGCAGCAGTTCATCGTCCTCACCTGTCACTCAGAAACTCAAAAGTGATCAGTGATGTTAGCTGTGGGATTTGTGTTGTGTGGGAATTGTAGTACCCAGAGGATCAATCTAGTGCTGAGGTTAAGCTGAGTCTTTGGTTTGGTTTAGTTTTGAAAGCGTTGCTAACTTGGCTCCACCGAATAAGTCCCATTTTCATCATGTGTGCATCATGCAGAACTTTTTCCTACTGCACAAATTTAGGCTTTTCAATGAATGAATTTCAGTCATTACTGTGATTCAAGAAGCACATGTTTATTGTCATAAATTATGAATCAAATATGACTGCTGCTCATGTCTTTGTATGGATGGAGTCACTTCAGGGAGGTCAACATGCTGCACAGTTGGTCAAGGGACTCCTTGTCTGTTTCCATAGAGATGAAGCCTCTGGTACAGCTATGTCCAGCAGTTGAGTCAGTGCTGTGACCTTAGGACTGGTCAAGGAACCTTCTTGGTTTTGGTGGTGTCCTGGTCAGACCTTCAGGGATGAAATGCCTGATCAAATGTCACTGCTACGAAAAGCTTCAAAACTATGCTCTGAAGCTTTTTATTTACTAAAGTATTTTTCATAATACTAATAATGACACTAAAGAGTTTTCATAAACTTTTTTTGTTCGTTTTTCTGTTTATCCACAAAACCCCCCCACACCTCCACAGCTCACTTATCGATCCAGACCAATGAGCAATCGGCTCTCGTCTTCCTTTTGACACTCGTTTTTAAGGTCGGCAAAAACCTGGGTGAAGTAATGTGGATCAGAGTTAAGCTGAAGCATTTTGCTACTCATGCGGTTGATGATAGCCAGGCTGCGATTCCAGAAGGCGTCTTTGTCTGTTTCCACCAGAAAGGGCTTAAGAGGGTAGGAAATTTCGTTTCCCATGTAGGAATAGGACAGGTAGAGGCAAGTGAGCAGCTCGGCCTGCAGCTCGCGCTCGCTGGACACCTCCGCTGAAATGACCTCACGGCAGAGCATGTAGAGGAAGACCACATTAGCTGGGGTAATAAACCCCTGGTCCTGCCAACCCTGCAGCAGCAGTGACCGGTCCACACTGCGCAACCACAGCACAGGGTCAGCAGGAGACAGGCGCTTCAGTCGGTAGCAGCGTCGGCACAGGAACTCACCCAGGCTCCTCAGCAGCTCGCTGGTGGAAGCCTGCACAATCACTCGTTTGGGTGTGCCTGCATTGGTGGCTTGGCCCACAGATCCAGAGACTGAGGTCCGTTTTGCTGTGGAGGCCACATTAGTGGTTGTCTTTGATGTGGGTATGGAACTCACAGTTGGTTCCTGGGTGAAAGCGGAAAGATTGGCACAGGACTGGGACTTCTTCAGGTTTTGGCTGTTGAGGGTGCCCACGGTTTCTTCATCTTGACTGTCCCCAGAGGACAGCTTCTTAGAGCCTTTTCTCTTGGCCGAAGCCGCCACGATGCGCTTCCACGGTAGCACATTGATGAAGGACGGTCGTTTCATATTCTTGTCCTTGGCATTTTTGCTGTTCTGCACAGCTGTGTAATGTGCCAGAGGAGGTTGCATTTCATCAAAGAGGCCAGCCTTACGGTAGCTCGGGGACACTGAGAGTACAGTTCCCATGATTCCTTGATTATTAGGAGCTCTGTAGATATGGAATCTGTCCCTAGAAAGACAAAAATAAATAACTTTGAGTCTGTAATAATAATTGCTGTTTTTTTTAACTGTTGGGTCAAATTAGGTCGTGAGTTTCATGAGACCACCCCCACCATTTTAACACAGCATACACGCGCCTTCTCATGAAAACGTGTGTAAAGAATCTGTAGGTCACATTTCATTAATACTTCTTTGTTGTTGGAAATATAAATCACCCCGTACAGATTTGTAGAAAGCAGATAGTTGTTGAGACATATAGAAATAGATTTGACTGTATAAGTGAACTGAACCCCTGGTATGCGATACAACAGGAAAGCAGAATATGCGAGAGCATCCATCTTAGCTTCAAAATGGATGTCGAGAATGTAAACACATTCACTACCTTTTGATTTTCATTTTTTAGAAAAACTCTTTCTCAATATGAGGATAGAATACATAGAATTCGTTCGTGATTACGAGTTACAGTCAAACAAGAACATCAGCTCGCTTTGGTCAAAAGGAGCTGCTGTAAATAAAGATATCGCCTTTATTTTTCCACAACAGCGGGCTGACATGGTTTGTTTTAAATATGGACGTGCAATACAATTAAGTATTTTACATTTTATAACCTAGGAAAAAGCTAAATTGATTTTGATATTAAGATCACCAAAGAAAAATATTAAGATCAAGATTTGGTGGTATATAAAACAACATGGGCTATATGCATAAATTGCTGGTTACTTACCAATGAATACGTCTGCCGCGCTGTAATATATGACTATATAGAAGAAGAAGTGATAAATACAGGAATATCCGTCGAATAATCTGTCGATTATCTGTCGTTTTTATCAGCGCGTTGCGCTGTGTAACCAACGTGTTCGTCGTTGTCCAAGGTGCTGAAAATGGACCGTCAGTGATGAACTAATGCTGCTACGTAAAAGAGACGATGCAGTCAATGGGTGTTCAGGATTCTCCGGTTGCTAAGGTTATTTCCCTGATGCTAACCAAGTGTTTTCACATCAGCCTTAACACATTCCTCTCGATGCATGTCAATCCGTGTGTCCTCCTCGAGCTTCACCATCACAATTAATTTCGTGTCTGTTTCGCGTCTGTCCGTATATGCTGCCCGTAACGACTAAAACGCTGTAAGCTATAATATAACTGGAAATCTTTAGATGTTAAACAGAAAAAAAACGGCCGTGTCAAAATTCCCCAAATAAACGAGTAATCCTTAAGTAAAATCTAAATGAGAATTGCGTTTATTGTGCGCAATTGTTTTAAATAACAGCTGCGAGACAGAGTGATCGGCGTTCGCTCATTGCTACACTAATGCACAATTTTAGCAAACGACGCTGGCAGCTGGGTGGGAACTTGGCAGTGGCTAAGCACTATCTAGTTATCTGGCCATGGTGCTGTCCGTCAAGTGTGCTCTGAAATACCCCTTCTCGCAACATCATCTGTTATAGAGCTTGTTTTAAATAATACTTATATTATATCCCCTATACGTTATATGCCATCCGCTTGTATATTAAACTCTTTAATCAACATCGAGGGTGTAGAACGCCCAAATGCATCATCAAGATAGATCAATTTAAATCTTAATGGGTGCAGTAATGTCGCCCAGGCTTTGAATACCACAGTGGCGCAGTGACATGAATGGGCAACCCCATCTCCCTTTGATCCCTCTCTTTCACACCCACCCACACGGTCTATAACGTTTATCCAATCATCATAGGGAGTCATGCACTCGTTTAATAGTTTTCTTATTAAAGTGACGTGAACGGTCTAATGACTCATTTGCACCTGTTTTATGTTAAAGTTTAAGCTTATCCCGTCATCATGTCATTGATGAAAAGGCAGGCACTTCTGAGTAGACAGACAGATAGTACAACAGTACAATACAACAGGCAAAAGCGTCACGGAGTGAGTCACGCTGCCTGCTTGCTCCGTGAACTCAATCTCCCAGCATGCCCCAGTGGCGCTTCCGGTAGCGTGTTCAATGATGATTGTTATGTGAACCAGGCAATTGGTGAATTGGTAAGATGGCGGCTGCGGCGGTAGAGTTTCAGAGAGCACAGTCGCTGCTCAGTACGGATCGGAATGCGTCCATTGACATTTTACATGCTATCGGTAAGCGTGTCCCGTTCTGCTCGCTTTTAAGGTGCTTTTTTCGTTTTTAAAAGTGGAGCTTTGTTTTGAGCCTTCATTGTGATTTCTTGATCAGCAGCTAAATGCATTAGCCGGTTTCATGCTGCTGACTCACTCTGACAGGCGTGAGAAAGCCTTTAGCTGGATAAACATACAGCACTCCTACTAACTATTAAGTTTATATAGTAGCTGCTGTGCATTGTTTATCCTCAGATATAGTTCCATTGTCTGTAGTTTGTGGCGTAAGAGAAAGCAAATTATAGTAAACTGCCATTCATTGAAGAGTTAGCCAATAAGCTAGCTTGAGTTTTCAGCGAGCGAGCTTATTTATCTGTTCAAGTGAATAGTGACTAAACATGTTTGGGAAAATTAGGACAAATAAACAAATCGCTAGGTTAGGTGAATGATTTTTGTATGCTTGTGTCTTTCTTTTAGAATAAATGATTATATTAGAGCAATCACAGATACCTGACGTATTTCTAAATGACGTTTGTACCATAAAAACTTTGTATGACAACCCAAAAAGCTAGCTATCAATCAAACTGCATGTCAAAACAATAACGGCTTTTATATACCAGTTTTTTAGGGTGTAAAGGCAACTGATGTCAAGAATTACAATTTACAATTACGCATTTGGCAGACGCTTTTGTCCAAAACGACTTACAGTACATTCAAGTTACACATTTTGTCAGTACATGCGCTCCCCTGGGGATAGAACCCACAACTTTGCGCTGCTAACACAACCTTATTCACAACCTTTGCGCTGCTCTCCCAACTGAGCTACAGGAACAAAACTGACTATTTATGTATAATATAAACTTCCTCATTGTAAGTTTTTTTTTATTTTTTAAAAGACTTTTCCTCTTATTACATGTTAATGCAATAATATGACACGGTCAAGAAGTTTTGTTTGGTAGTTTGATATGTGTGGGGTTGTTACGTATAATTTGATATGACGCCAAGCCATTATTTGATTATCAAACCATATGTTTACCTTTAAATCTGAAGTTGAAGGTAATCTGTAGTACATTTATCTGTACTAAAGAAGTACTGTAGAATTTCTCAACCATAGATTTGTGTCTTCGGTTTGTATTTAATAATATGTATTATTAAATTGTGCCACTTTCTGTCCCAACACCCACAGTTAAACGAGACATCCAAGACAATGATGAAGAAGCTGTGCGTGTCAAAGAACAGAGCATCTTGGAGCTGGGCAGATTGCTGGCCAAGACTGGACAGGCTGCTGGTGAATATAAATAACTAGTCAGCTGTGGCCCAATTAGCTTACCCAGTACATCTTTATACTAGTGTATGCTTGTGTAAAGGTCACAGTTGTGTTGTGAGTTGTCATGCTCCTCAAATTTGATAGCAATTGCCTATACATTCCCCATTTAAATAGAATTGGGAGGCCTGCTGAAGTATGTTCGTCCATTCCTGAACTCCATCAGCAAAGCGAAGGCGGCGCGACTGGTGCGCTCCCTGCTTGATATGTTCTTGGACATGGAGGCAGCTACTGGTCAGGAAGTGGAATTATGTTTGGAGTGCATTGAGTGGGCTAAAACAGAGAAGAGGACTTTTCTACGACAGGCCCTGGAGGTGAGCACCTGGTATTGTAAACAAAAGCCTTTATTAGTGCTGCTTTGACAGTACTATGTCTAGAAGCCAGAATATTGTATTACTTAGAATAGTGTATGATTTAGTGATGGGCAACCACTCACAATACCTTAGCCTGCTATTACATGTGCTAACACACAGTGCTAAATATGAATGAAGAAGTGCTCAGAAAAAGTTAGCAAACACATAGCATATCCTTTCTTTATGGTGGTTCACAAGCAAGCATCATTAGCATTTACTTTACATTCATATTATTAAAAAGGACACCTTAGGTTGTGTTAAAGGATTTATGAGGACAACAGCAAGAGTGGAGGTTTTCATTTCTCAGTATTTTCTCTTTGTCATCTTTGAGAGTCAGATTAGTATTGATCAGCTGCTGCCCCCATGATTTCTCATCAGCGTTACTTGAATTTTTCAGGCCCGTCTGGTCTCCTTGTATTTTGACACCAAACGTTACCAAGAGGCTCTGCAACTTGGTGAGTCCTTGAAAGGAAAATCCCTTCTTGTTATCGCATTCAACAACATATTCTATGTTGTAAAGCCTGGGAGTCTTATGTGATCTGTATCACTGCCTCTTTCCTTCATCTGTCATCTCTGTTGTTTCTCAGGCTCCCAGCTCCTGCAAGAGCTGAAGAAGATGGATGACAAAGCTTTGCTGGTGGAGCTGCAGCTGCTGGAGAGCAAGACGTATCATGCATTAAGCAACTTGCCCAAGGCCAGAGCAGCTCTCACCTCTGCCAGGACGACGGCAAACGCCATCTACTGCCCTCCAAAGCTGCAGGCTGCTCTAGACATGCAGTCAGGTATGTTTCCCTGCCTCTTCATCTGACTCCTCCCTCTGCAGGACATTCAGTTTCACAGCCAATCAGAAAAATTTCTTTTAATTAATCAGCCATGAAGAAAAGGATTGTGGACCAATGACATTTCTACCCAGAATGATTTAGATTTAGAAACCCAGTGGCTAATAAAGTGTCTCCTGACGGTTGTGGCTAGTTGGGACAAAAACGTAAATTAAAGGATAGCTCACCCAAAAATGACAACAATTTAATTACTCTCATGTTAACATTCACTCACCCATATGCCATTCTGACCCTGTAACATTGTTTATCTTCAATGAAACACAAAAAGAAATATTAGGTAGAATGTCTAAGCAGAAAAAAGCAAAATAAAAATGTCATAACTGTAGTACATATGATTTGGGATCAAGTCTTCTAAAGCAATAAACTAGACAGACCAAAATGTAAGATGTTATTCAGTGATAATATTCTCATCTGCCAGTTTACAAATCTCATTGAATCTCGGTTTAAAATATAGCCTTCAGGCTTTCCTTTATAAAGTCCGTTTTGAGAGTCAGTCTTGTTTTTAACTAAAATGTTACATAATGTGAAGCAGATTCAATACAGATGCCAGATGTTTTATTTGTTATTAATACTTTTTAAGCATTTTTTATTTGTGGATTATTTAATTCTCTTTATTATGCAAACATAGACATTGCCTCATGATTATTAAAATAAAAATCATTAATTCATTGAATTTTCAGTCAAAAGTAACTATATATACTGTTACTGTGCTGTCAGTCATACTACTTACTTTCTCTCTGTCAGTTTACATAAAGACATTTGACTTCATATATCAGAGTAAATGCGTCACACTCTCCCCCTGCAGGCATTATTCACGCCGCTGAGGAGAAGGACTGGAAGACGGCGTATTCATACTTCTATGAGGCCTTCGAGGGATATGACTCCATTGACAGTCCTCGTGCCATCACTGCACTCAAATACATGCTCCTCTGCAAGATCATGCTTAACTCGTGAGTCTTTTCATTGTCTTAAACACTCAGATAGAGTTGAAAGTTTGTAACCGTGTTTATTTTCAATGGTTTGTTTTATGACAGTGAATTGAATTGGCCCTCTGTTTTTTCTACGTTTATGTACAAGGATTGACTGACACTGTGTCTTTGTCATTGTAGGCCAGAGGATGTGCAGGGCCTGATCGGTGGCAAACTCGCCCTCAGATATGCTGGCAGACAGGTAGATGTCTGAGCAGATGTGTGGTGTTAATTCAACATCAGTGTTGTGATTTATTAACAACACGGTAGGAATGATGATGAGGATGAATCTGCTGTGCACTCTTGTACAGGGATTGCCATGGTGATATAATTCATGGCAACAGTACAATAACATTTGTGCTGGCACAAACTTGCCTGTACAGTTCTTGGTTAAAGTGGATATAAGGCCATAAAGCTTTTAAAGTTTAAATAGACATTTTGTGTAAGATAGAAAAATCCCTTTTTGTGTGTTCTTCATGTTTTTTTTGTCAAAATCTGATTCTTTTATTAGCTGTGTGTATGGTCTTGTGGTGAGTAGCTCAGGTTGATGTTTTCAGTGTAATCCTCTCTGGTAAATTTGAAATTGTGGAATAAATTGCAGAATTGCTGGGCTAAGATTTTCTGTTTTGTCCGTGGATATTTGGATGAATTAACTCACCCTGTCTGTCTCTTTCTGTAGACAGATGCACTTAAATGTGTGGCTCAAGCCAGCAAGAACAGATCACTTGCCGACTTTGAGAAGGTTGGTCTCATCCCCTGGCTTACAGTTCTACATGTTCCCAATTCACTTGTTTTCACATTAATGATAATGTCCTTCTGTTTGACCGTCATTCAGGCTTTAACAGAATATAAAGCTGAGTTACGGGACGACCCCATCATCAGCACCCACCTGGCCAAACTCTATGACAATCTGCTGGAACAAAACCTGATCAGGGTCATTGAGCCCTTCTCCAGAGTGCAGGTAATGTTTTGCTTCATCTGCAACATTTGTTATTTTTAAACCTGAATGGGCATGAATTAATATGGGTGCAAGTTATTCACTAACATATTACTCGTATACCAACAGATTGAACACATCTCTGAGCTGATAAAACTCTCAAAGGTAAGAATGCATTTCTTTGCATTTGGCTCTACGACATACCGATTTGGCAAACAAATGTGCATTCCCACTGTTTCTTTTAATGCTCGGTGTATCTGTAATTTCATGGCTGTTGTTTTAAGTATACTCTCTCAAATCGTAAAATAACATTGCTTTTTTATTATCACTTCAGGGAGATGTTGAAAGAAAACTGTCACAGATGATTTTAGACCAGAAATTCCATGGTAGGATTTTATTTAATATGCCTACTGTTAAACCTGCTGTGTCATTGGACACATTCACATGTATTTTCTGTGTATGCGGCTCCTCTATATTAGTTTCCACTGAATGTGTAATGTTGCTTACAAAAAGCTTTGTTTTTATTACACTTCAGGAATCCTGGACCAAGGGGAGGGTGTCCTGATTGTATTTGATGAGCCTCCAGTAGACAAAACATATGAAGCTGCCCTTGAAACAATTCAGAACATGAGCAAAGTAGTGGACTCACTCTACAACAAAGCCAAGAAATTGACATAGGCATGTCTGTTTTATTATAAACTAAATTACCTTAAAATAAAAGAAGCTTTTAGGAGCTTAAGAGTGCTCACTGCATCTTTCACCCACGGTATTGTTACATGTCAGCTCCACTAACTGAATTATCTTCTGTGTAACATAGCATAGAGAAATGACTTTGTTTCTCCACTGATGTGACCTTTGTTTCTTGCAGGTTGAGCCTGGACCCTGCAGCTGAGAGCATGGCCAGTGTGGGAGACTCTGGGGGATGGGCAGAGGAATGCGATACAAATCCAAAAAAAAGAAAAGGTCTAACACCCTAAACACTGACTGGATCCTGCTGTCCTTTCTGGCTTTCACTTGGACATTTTTTACCACCTTCCTCAATGGACAAACTACTTCTATTACTAGGGGATCACGTTTATTATGATTTTTTTTTTGCTGGTAATGCATTTCTTTGTATCTCGGCTGTGCCTAAGGGGCCATCAGGGAATCTTAAAAAAATAAAAACTCACCTGCATTATAACTATTTGAAATGTATATACATAGATCTCTTGTAGAGCAAAGCTGATATGAGAATGACCCAGATCCCTTGCCAATCCAGGGGCCACTGTGTTGAGCGGTTGACAAGATTCCCTGCATTACTGAACAAACGGTTTTAGCCCTGAGCCCACTCCCCCACGGAAGCCCCGGCCTACCTCTCAGTGCAGACAGCATACTTGGACTTTATATTCTGATAAGATGCTGTCATTAGGATGGGGACATGAGTGGTTTTCATTCCCTGGCCCTTGCATTCCTGCCCTTCCTCTTTGTACATAACGTTGCCAAGCGCCTCTGTCTGGCCTGTCATGCTGTTGCCCCTTTTTTATAAAGCTAAAAAAAACATAATAAAGTTACCAACAGAACTTGACTGATTAAGTGTGTCTGTACACTCTCCTGAGATATAAAAAAAACACCATTAATTTGTAAATTTTTGAGTTTATTTTTATGCGGGTTGGAATTAAAAATGGGTATATCTTTAATTTAATTAAACAGTAGAGCCACCATAAATTGTGGTACTATTCAAACATATTTTACATTATAAGTAAGCCATGAGTTTGTTGTTTCACCCGAGAAGTGTCTTTGTATCCAGAACATTGTGACAGACACATCCAATGGCATGAGTTTTTGGTGGCAACTTTCACCTACTAATGACAGATAGTAATCTGAACTTTAACAGAGTTGCAATAAGGTAAGCTTTAATTATTTTTAAGTTTCTGTTTTTATATTTTTATATTATCTGACTGAAGTAGAGCACTGTTAATCGTAAACATTAATCATAGACTATTAATCATAAACGGGGTGTGTCAGAATCCATGTTGAATAGGTAGTATCTAGTAGTGCGCTCTATTGGGGCGTATTAGTTGGGGCGTATCAGGAGTTGGCTGCAGATTGAAGAGAGGTATTTGATTAAATTTATCGGGATATTAATGGAGTGCTTGTAGTTATGCTAATAAACGTTAAATCTTTTGTTACAATTTTACAAAGTTATAATTAGGCGATTTTCACAATAAACATGAATATATCTAGTAAATCCGTAATCGTTAAAAGGTATGTGCCAGTCAGTTCATACGCTGATTGAAATGCTGAGTGCGAACTATAAGAGTAGCATCACTGCAAGGGGTTAGAAGTGGGCGCGACACCTGTAAAGGCAGTGTCGGTGCGCATGCGCAGCTCCAGCCTGTGTCGCTGTTCTCTGCTCTGGTGCTGCTCTAGTACTGCTGCGTGGAAGCGGATCTGAACAGCATCACCTACCGCAAAGATGGCGACCCGGGTAAGATATGCTTCAATTTGAATTATTAAACGAATAAATTACGGTAATAAGAATAACCACAAATCGTATATTTCAGCACAATCGCACCTGAGAAGCTTTGGTATGATGTTGTTTTACATGCAGTCAGTTAAAGGGCAACACAGTAGTTCCAGTCTAAACGGGCTATATTTCCTTGGCGAATCAGTCAGTTGTGACCACGTATCTGCTGCAGTTATACAGCAGTATTGCTTATTGTCATTCATACTATGCTAAGGAGTGGATGCCGGATGCAAGGGGGCTTCAAATAATACAAACAAACCATACATTGCTCTCAATAAAGGAGACACGCCACCAGTCACTAACGTTTATTTTCCTGGCATTTCATTTGTATGCAATGGTCAAATATAGGCGACCGAAGGTTGTTTTATGTAGCCCATTGGTACGCAAGCACAAGCTTAAAATAGGACCGCGGAGGTTGTCCATTGCTGTTGTATATCGATAAGGTACAACATATAAACAACGGGCTATTGTTTTTAGCATTAATGGTTTAAAGTCGCTGGCACTGCTGTCTGTTTGTAGTAGCTTATGTATGTAACGTGTTTTCATCGGTTTCGTGAAGAATGAAACCACAGAACATGGTGATCCGTTGCATTGGGATGATCGTTCAGAGGATTTAACCTTGACAGGCTCGCGTAATGCTCACATAATCTCACATTCGTTTCTGCTTTAAGAAGGGCTTGAGGAAGCCTACGATCCCGCTTTCCAGCTTGATGCATTTTCGACCAAACAACATTTGGTCCACAATACATTC
>JAZGTJ010015250.1:0-13514 GCA_036877575.1 Botia almorhae
CTGTACAGGCCTTTTAATGATAAACTAGTAAACCTTACATCTAATGATACACTACTAAACATCTCTGAAACCCATAATAGCAGATCCAAAGCAGTAAAAAGGGTGTGGTCAACTTTCAACAATGCAACTCTGATGATTGATTGGCCCCTCTAGATCATATTACATTACAAACACCAATCAAAACCTTTTTCCAAATCTTTTAGGTAATTATGTATGCACAGTGGTAGGACTTAAATCCAAGACCATTTCCAAACCTTTTAAAATGTTAAACAAAATCATAACTGAAATACACTTCAGTGTATATTACAATATCCTTCATTCTAATACAGAACTAGGTCTCTTTTTGCAGAAAAGCCCACATGATTTGAGTCATCACTCTGCGTGTGTGTTTCTACGCCCTGGTAACACCACAGTACTCCCTTCAGTACACAGCAAGTAGTGGTTGCACAGATTTGGCTGGTGAATGTTAATACAACACAGGAGAGCCATCTGTGAGTGTAGACGTGCTGATGAACAGACTAAAGCAGCCATGAGTGTGTCATGAGTCAGTTTGTAACAGAACAAAAGCTTTTATATCACTTTCTTGGCTCAGATGTTTTAATGTCTAACCACAGCTTGCATTTAAACTGCTATGAAAACTTCCTCACAACAAAATCAACATTCATTCTTGCAAAATTAGAACACAGTGGTATTACTGTAATCTAAACCTTTTTATTTCATGAAAATACTGGCAATTGGCACTTATTATACAGTAAGTATACAGTTATTATACAGTAATTAAACTTGCCCAGAAAAACAAACTGAAAGTGTCATGGTGTAAAGAGTTGTCAATTTCTCAGCAAGACCAAACAATCAAAGACGAACCACAGAGACAATGTGCAGTCACTCTATCACCGATTAATGTACATTACAAAAATAAATCCATTTGTGCAACTGAGACCATAGGCTCAGAGGAATAAAGCACAGCTTTCAGTGAGTCCCAACAGCGTTACCACTCAAGTAAGAGCTTCAGAGGACTCCATTCATAAAAGATTATTCTGATTCCCATTAACCCACACCATACAAACTTTGAATGAATCTTTCAAAAAACACAAACTTCCTGAGGCCTTGTAATGAGGGAGACACAAGTGTGAAAGCTTAAAAATTAACATTTGTATATAGCCTAAAACTTCCTCAAATGTATAACAGCTATTGTGTATTAAGATCTGCCAAAATATCTTTATCACTTTTGACAACAACAACATTTTTATCATATTGTTTTTGATTACGCTTTGCACCTAATTAAGCCCATAGACTTATTGAACAAGAAGGAGAGCATCAAGTGAAGACACGTCTTGCAACTTATACAACTTTTTATATACTTCTGTAGATAAACGTGGGTCTCCGACTATGATATTACTTAGTATTTTGTACATTCTGTATTTTGATTTGATATAATCATTTAATTTCTGTCCACATTAAATTTCTCTACAGGAAGATTTAAAATAACTGTCAAACATCTAACAGTTTAGTGTTAGTATTTCTTTGGTGAATGTGCAAGCGATTCTATTATGGATTTAGCTGAAATCTGGTTTACATTCACATATTAGGCATAAGAGGTGAGGCCGCCACAAATACAGTAGAATATTATGGGCAAGTTAAGTGTCAAAACAATACCACTTCAACATATACAGAAATATCAATATGAAGGCCAAATCTCAAAGCCCAAAAGCTTTAAAAAACAAATCCTTAAATCACTCAGATCTGAAAACGTCACAGATACGAAATCAAATATGCAACAAAAGCCACTTAAATCCAGCAAGGAGTTTGTATGCTGTGAAGAAATCACACTGTTCACACACGTAATGGCAAATACACGTATTCCATGTGCGTTTACTGTAATCTCCTAAAACAAAGGGCAAACAAAAAATTACATTGTAAGAAATAAACTTAAAACTAATGTTTAGCTTTGGGCCCAAAGAATTAATATAATCAGTGCAAAAAGAATGCAGGTTTTGTTTGCCTTGTTTTACCTCAAGCTTAATTTAAGGGAACGCTGGAATGGTCTTCAATATATATAAATAATATAAACTAATATGATAATAATAATATAAATAATATAAACTAATATCAAACTGACTTTCATCCAAACATGTGTAAAGACATATACATTTTAGTGTTAAGAAAGGAAAAGCAGCTAACAGACAAATCAAGAATTGTCAATTACAGTCTGGGTGACCAGGTAAATAATAATAAGCAAATACCTGTGCAAGATACAGTCCCATTTGACTCCGTCTCATCATAGCACACTCATCTGAACCCAATTTCAAATCAATAACAATGTTCTATATAAAAAGAAACAAGTTCTCGGGACTGTTTGTAAAGTAAGGCCTCTATGTTTTGCATATGCTGCTCAGGTTATTCCTCATGATGGCAGCCCGGTATGCCAATGTCTTTGTGCTACAGGGTAGCCAGAACTCTGAGGAAAGAAGTGATAAAAACACACAAAGATTGACCCACTCCAAACACCAAGGCCTCCAAAGAGAACATGCTCTTCCCTGCCGCTTTATATACTCCAGCTATGGCTGCACCTGTAAGAAAACATATGGAGCGCTTAGGTTTTGTTCACACTGCACACAGATCCAATTCATTTTCAAATCTGATCTTCAGGCCTGACTGTCAGTATACATTCTGGTGAAATCAGCTCAGTATTATAGTATGTATTTCAGTATGAGACAGAATATAGTCAATATATCTATATTGCTTTCCAATAGACACATTCTTGCAGCCATACATTCTCCAAACCCACTTGTCCACTGCAGGATCCTATATCAGCATCTTAGACTGTCAGCAGAATACACTCTGAAGAGATGAGCAGTCTATCACTGGGCCCACACTTACAAAATCAGTAGGGTAATTTACACGTATTTCAGTAAAAGAAAAATAAACTACATACTTGTGAGAATCCCTCCAAACAGTGGGCCTAGGATGCCCATAAGCAGGATACCGATGGGGAAAAATCGTGCCATCTTATGCCTCCGGAGTGTTGCAAGAGCCAAGAGGGCAGCGGGCAGGTGGAAAACCAACGAGGACACAACGGCCCACAGGAAAACACCGTACCACATTTCTGTTAAAGTTGATGAGAAACGCTTACTTAAACAGATCCAGATAAGATAACAGAGCAGACCTCTATCTGTACTGTCATTTTAGCGAACACAAGCATTCAGTCACCTATAAACTTAGCTAGGCAAGCTAACACAGTAGCATTACTTGTTTACCCGTCAACAGTCCAAAAGCTGATCGTTGCACAACAAAACATAGAGTTCGATCATGATATAATAACAGTTCAGCATATGAGCCGATACAGAGAACATGTGATTTCTGCTGTGGCGTGAGACCTCACCGGAGAAATCGCACAGAGAGGTGTCGTTTCTCCCGCAGTTGGTTGCATTTTTCCTCGGCACCAGATTCAAACTTAGGATCTGCTTTACGAATCCTATCTCCACGTTATGGTCGACCTGCATGTCTCATCCGGTTAATGCTGCGGTCGTGCGTAAATAAAGTGTTAGATCCGAGAAACAGCATTAGAAACGAGACGCGAGTTTTAGCAGAGGGGTCTGTTTTTAGCACATATGCTAAAACAACCATTCGCGCAAATGTCTACTTTAACTGCTGTAAACCGATAAATGAGCCCGTTTATTTCAATTCAGATAAAATCAGTCTTAGTCCACAAGTGCTCTGTAGGATAATTTAGAAAAAAGTGAAAAGATTATAGTTTGAACGACCAGTATTGTATGCAGTTTGAGATTAGCTTTCGGTCACCTGCCATTTGCAACAGGCTTGTGGGCGGGACCTGATGACACGAGATTGCCTATGTCCATTCGCAGTGTCCGTACGCCTGATTTGTAAAACATATGGATCGTAATAAGCGTCGTGAATGCACTCCGGTTATATTTTATATATCAGATAATGCTAATAACCTGACTCGTTGGGAAAGCTAAGGCATTAGCGCGCTAGTTGTAAGCTATCTGGATAGCCATAGTGTTTCAGGTTTTTGTTCTCGGTGGGTTTATCTGATTTATTAGCTGTTACAGCGCATCATTCCCATAAATATGAATTATTCGGATTACGACTCGGATGATTATGCTTCAAATGAGGATGAAGATTATGTTCCATCGGGTAAGAAATTTCTAGCAATGAAAGTTAGCATTGCCAAGCAACAATAAATGTGCAAGAGATTGCTAGGTTATCTGTGTAATGCACCATTGTAGACAAAATATTTGTTCTTATTTATACTTTGTAATTTATATACTTTGTAAAAAAAAACACATTAAACCACATTATTAAACACCAACGCTTGCTAACTAATGCATTTGCGCGCACACTTAAGAATGATCTAGAATCTATTTTTACAGGAGGACCTAAATTGGACGTATTAATAAGAAAAAAATAAAACAGATGTTTTATACTGTCAGTTTAAAATGAGTATACATGTTCTGCCGCTTTCTTAAATTGGTTTCTATGGTTGTGAGTGTGACACTGGATGACACAATAGTGATCAACCAAGACACCTGCTGGGCTTTCATGTTCCTGCTGTTTACGTTTTAGAAGGATAAAAATGATTTAATCTCTTTTGTTTTTTTCCGGATTAGATGATAATCTGAGTGAGGATGACATAAATGAATGTGAGAAGGAAGATGGTCTGGAGGGTGAGGAACACGATGGGACGCAGTCCGAACGTGTAAAGAAAAAGAAGAAAACCACAGGAGGAATTTCTATGAGGTAAAATGTTCATGATATTCATAATCCAAAACATTTTAGTCAAATTCAAAACAAATGCAACATTTTCTTATTTGTTGTTTATTTTTTAATGAAGAAAGAGGAAAAAAGGAGGCCTCAAACTTCTAGAAGATGATGAGGGAAGAGCAGCAGACCAACAGAAAGCTGAAGATGAGATGAGAGAAGATCATTCGACAGCTAGAGCACCTGTGGTTGATGAACATCAGAAGAAGAAAGCAGATGATCTTTGGGCAAGTTTTCTGAGTGAGGTTGGACCTCGACCCAAAGCAGCAGCAGCAGAATCACCAAGCGCTGACTCTCAGCAGGTAAACACTGATTTATTGGTTTATACTTGTAAAAGTATTGCGATTCAGTGCTGATAATCTGAACTCTGTTTAATTGAACGTGGACGTGATTTTCCTAAACAGAAAAAAATTTGTTTAGGACAGTAATAATTTTAAAAAATGTAAATATTTAAGATTTACAGTTTCACTATATTGCAAAGTAGTTTGTTTGTACAGTAATAGTTTTAAGTGAGGATGCTATGTTGTTTATACCATGAACGGCCATAAAGAGCTTATATTGGACTTTTGTTATGCATTATGCTTGCTTTTGTTTTGGATAATTATTTAGGCATTTTCAAGCCTCACAACCTTTGCCTTTTAGTTTTATTTTACTACACTCAGATTATATCTGAGTTTTTGTTTTACTACACTACTTCAGATTTACAAATGTTTTGGTGCTTTTACTTTAATTGCAAGTTGTATTAATGTGCACGTGTTTTTGTATTTCTCGTAGTCCACATCCACAGTCAACACAGATCAGCCCAGTAAACCGGCCGCAGCGTCTCATCAAAAGGACGATAAACCCAAAGAATCCGCCAAAATCATAATTACGAAGGTGTTTGATTTTGCAGGGGAAGAAGTGCGGTAAGTTCATATGGCCACCAGATGGCAGCATAGGTTTATTTTTATAATGTAGAGTGGCAGCGTCTACACGTTCGTCGTTCATGCAAAATGTGATCTGTATAATGTTCCTGTAGCTCAACTGGCACAACAGGTCGAGGTATTGAGTCCCAGGGATCATACCTACTAATTACATGTATATGTTGCATATGCAGTAAATGTATATACAGATCTGTTCTATATTAGTATGTTACAGTACAGATTAGCATAGTACAAATCACTTCATGTCAGTTGTTTCTATAGATTCTGAAGTCAACGCTTAGCTGAGCATTGTCACATGACCGTCTCCCTTTTCACAGAGTCACTAAAGAGGTAGACGCCAACTCGCGGGAGGCCAAGAGTTATCTGAAGAATGAGGAGACATCACAGGAGAACAAAGAAAAGCATCCTGAGCCCTCTGAACCAAAGCCCACCTCCCCGCCCTTTTCTGGATCCAGGTACCACCTCAGACCATTTACCCTGTGTTTCACTGCTTCACCCCTCCCAGCATATGTGAAATTATTGTGTGCAATCATTGTTTCAGTTAATGAAAAAGTGTTTTCTAATGGTTTTGTGTTTCACTGATACAGATCTGCATAAATCATTAAGGCCTGACTGTAATTCATTCTTTGCTGTTGATGTTGTTGTATTATAGTAATTAGCCGTCATTTCCGTAATTGTCATTGCTGCTGGTAAATGGATAAAGACATCTGTGTGTTTCTGTGTGTGTGTTTCTGTGTGTGTGTTTCTGTGTGTGTGTTTCTGTGTGTGTGTTTCTGTGTGTGTGTTTCTGTGTGTGTGTTTCTGTGTGTGTGTTGGTTAGATGTAAGTGGGACATGTCATTGATCTCTGATAGCGAGCTTTAATCATTTAATTCAATGTGTGCCTTTAGGGAAAACCAACGATTTAACCTCACACAGATAAGTGTGTAAGAATTTAGAGCTGGATATTGCCAACAATTTGGTGATTCGATTAGACTTATTTATATGATTTCAATCTGATTCAGTTTCGATTTGATTCAATATAGATTAGTTTACTAACATTTTTAATGAAATATTGATTTGCAGACATTGAATCCATATTTAAATATAAATATTCCTTTACTGAAACCCTCCTACTTGGCTCTATTACTGAAATGCACATTTACATTTACAATAGGCCCATACAGGATGAGAAGCGAAGTACAGGTAATTTTCACATTCTCTTAAGAAATTACTCACACATTAAGAATCAATTCAGGGATTTCCTGAATCTATATTGTTTCATTAAATTGAGGATATTTCTTACCGGCCCTGTAAGAGTTCGCTGCCTTCAAAGTTCTGCTATATAAATCGGGTAATCTATAGAGTTTGTGTATTTATGTAAGTCACAGGTTGTTTGTTGTTTGAATCTGGCTTTGGACTCTTCCTCCTTACGTAAGGTTGCATTGGCGCTCATTTGGACAGACCATCTTTTCTGTCCTCTGAGATTGTGAATGTTTTGCTAAACAGGAAGTCATATTTTTCCCGCACAGGATATACAGTACGGGGTGTTGGCTTGCGCAGCAGGAAAGCAGTTTGAACCCCACCCCTCCCATCCCTTTATCATCCAAACCATAGTAACTTATTTTTTTACGCTACACTGCCTATACCGCTGCTAACCTATCTGTGTCGGGTTTTGATTTGAATGGCTTTTTAGTCACTTTAAAGTCACTGTGACTTTAAATCAGGCCTCTTCATATTCCAGTGGGTGTTAAACTCAAGCACAGCAGGGCTCCCACTTCAACTAGGCACAAGAAAAAACGCATTATACATAAAGTACCTGTCTTCATATTCTCCTGCTTTCCTTCCATTACCTGTTTAAAAGCCTTTTTTTGTGTGATTCCAGGTTGGAGGGCCTTAGTCAGCACTCTGGGTCATATGAAGCCCTCACACACACACACACACACACACACACACACACACACACACAGGCACAGTGGCCTTCTGTGTCTGCACTTAACAGTGTCATACTGCGCCTCAGTGTAGATCTGCTGATAATAGTTTTACACTCATCTACCTTCTACATTTTTGTACTACATTTTTGTTTCATATACACCTTTCATACACACTGACTTGGTTACTTCTCTGTTAGAAAAATCTGCATTATTGCAAACATAGTGCTGTATCCAATTACTTCAGTTATGAATTAATTATTTGTTTGATTAATATTATGAAGTCATTGTATTTCCATCATTTTTAAAAACATACATTTTAAATTTTATATGTATATGTTATAGTATACGTTTTGTAAACGTGCAGCTAAATGTTTACATTGTTGGGGAAATGTATCGAACATTATCGAAACCCAAGCTGAACAAGGTTGGTGTAAATTAGTTTTTATATTAACACAAAAAGTCATTCAAATTCGTGCTACAAAAGAACGTAAGAACATGTTGTATGAATATTTTGTGTGTTGCTTGTTTATAAGAAATGAGGCCTAATGTGTGCAAAAAAGGTTTGAAATGCATTATAATCTGTATATATCCAACCATATTTACATTTTCAGTATAGATTTTTATTTATTTTATGGGACCTTACCTACCCTACCTATGCACCCTTACCAAAATCTCTTTTTCTTTTATGTTTGTCATGTAGAATGTACACTGTGCCGCACACACACAGTTCACCTGTCTCCTCCATCTGTTGATTTCCCCCAACAGCCCATTTATGTGTGAGTCCAAAATGAATTCTTGCCATGTGTCAAATGTGAGTAGAAATTGGCTTTGGCAAGGATATAAATTGCAGTTACTTGCCAGTTGGCTGGTGTCTTCATTAGGAATTGGAACAGTACATGGTTTAAATCGAATTGTAGAAATTATCATGTGATCTTCGCTCATCTAAGTGACGG
Organism: Botia almorhae; assembly: GCA_036877575.1. NCBI lineage: Eukaryota > Metazoa > Chordata > Actinopteri > Cypriniformes > Botiidae > Botia > Botia almorhae. Next base: position 8,571 of record JAZGTJ010015250.1, read on the forward strand.
GTAATTCAGTTCAGACCATCTATGAAAAGCACATCAGTTGCTTGCACATCGACTTGCATATCTTCTGGTTTATCATCATAGGTTTGTCTAGCATGCTTAGGCCACCATTAGGCCACGCCCACCCCAGTCGTGTGAATGATAACCATGAGGGCACCATTTGTGTGGAAGCCACAGACAGATGTAGCTTGCGTGGCAGTAGTTTCAGACTGTTGCAGCGTTGTGTAATTGTGTGTCGTCTAAGTGCTATCGATCAGAGCAGCTAGATTTACTGATGCTTGTTCTGAGCTACACCGAGGGCTTGATTGATTGTCTAGTGTCTCTGTGGTCTTATCACAGAACTTGACTGACGTTGAGTCTGAGCCCCATCTAAGCCCTCAGAATCTATACACATTAGTGACCTCATCATCTCTCTCTCTCTCTCTCTCTCTCTCTCTCTCTCTCTCTCTTTGCCTGTTTCTGTATCTCTCTCTTTCAAAGAAGACTGCTGCTATCTTGTCTGTATTTGTAAGAGCCAATTACACAACACACACATAGTCTGCCCTATGTCTTCTTGTTTCTGTTCATGCTTGGCACTCATTTGGCTTGCTGTTTGTGAGCAGTACAACAGTTCTGGGAAACCTGTGTGCCCATTTAAACTAATGATTTTCACATGTGCAAGTCACAGCTCTGCTATTCTAATTATAGAGCCTCTTTTCCAGGGCCCTAAAAATAGGGCCCCACTCCCTCCATTATAAAGAGCAGTTACCCACCTTACACTGTGAGTGAGACTCAGGTCAGGCTGTGTGTGTGTGTGTGTGTGTGTGTGTGCATGCGTGCACTGCAGTTCATCAAGGGCAAAAGAGACACTATAAGAGTATGAGTTTAACTATCTATAAATTTGTTGTACTTTCATTATTCAGAACTAAGTTGATTTAGTTTAAAAATATTTTTCAAGCCTTTAATGACAGACCAGCACTGAGCTGTGTGGTTGTTTCTGTTGAGAGTTATTAAAGGGTTTTTGATCTCATATTTTTAAATATGTGTCAAATGTGTGTTTAACAGCAGAATTACTATTCATAGAACTACATTATTCCTGATCCTGCAATAAAAAATCCAACCGTTTACAGAACTGTGGCAATCAAAACGCGTCAAGAGCTCTGCAGGATCCACCCACTTTTATGGAGCATGATGTAATCAAGTCAGTCACCCTAAACCTCGTAGCTGATTGGTTCATATAATAGATCTCTTGATTGATAAGTTATTGTAAATCTTATGGGGGTAACTTAAAACTGTTGTGCTATGTTGCTTTCTTAGAGTGACTTAGTTTGTGCTATGTGAAGTCTTTTGAATATTTAAGACACAAAACTGAGATGGCTCATAAATCGTTCTGTGTGTTCCTCTTTCTGTTACCAGTCCAGTCCTTTAATCCCTGTATCCACCCATAATGAGATCACTATGAGCAGGAGCTTGTATTGGTTTGAAAGGATGTTCACTTCAGGATATTTCATTAACAGACCTGAAAAATTCTGTTGCATGTCTCCTCCCAGCTGAATACAGTGTCAGTCAGTCCAATCAATGCATGTTAACTGAGGTGATGGATCCAGTATAACCCTCCGCACCACTGGACACTGTACAGATTTGTGTTTTTCATCATCTGGTTCATGCTTCTGACAAAACCATTCCCCGCTCCCCCCCTGGCATCCAAAATTGTGCCGTGGCCTGAAAGAGAGCAGTCCGCACAGTTTCCTCTGTGTGCCAGTGTAACTGTGTTCTCCCGCCAAAATAAATGCAAATCCTCCCGTGAGGCTTTTGTGTTAAATGTGTGATATCAGACGGACATCTTAGAAGAATTGTACTGATATCCTGACTGCCAGCACAGAGACATCCAGTTGGTGTAAACTGAAATGCTTTTAATTGAATAATTCACCCACACATTACTTATGTTGTTCCTGACTTAAAGTCAACATGGTTCATGTTATATTTCAAGATTTATGAAGCTGTGTGATACGGACTGAAGTTTATTCACCGTTATCTTGCCCTCCAGTGAGAAAACCTGATCATATGAGTCAGTAAGTTGAACAGTCTGACTCAATGATCACAGCATTACTTAAGTTAACCTGATTCATTAAAGGTAGGGTAGGCCGTTTTAGAGAGGCTAGCAACAGCAGGCTAGCTTTAGAAGCATAAGATCCCGCCCTCTCTTCAGAGCACTGCCCAAAGCCACACCTCCTCCGATGCATGATCGCATACATAGTTTGACCTTTTTCTGGAAAAAATCACCTACCCTGCCTTAACTTAAGTAATACACATAAAAAATGACACATTAAATTACTTCTGGCTGAACTTTCAGATATTTCCTTTGAAAAGTACACGACTCACAATCAAACTTCAGCTCTGAATGCAAAGCTGCACATGAAATATTAAAAGTGTTTACATTAATATCTAAAGCGGTGCTGAAAGTTATTTTTTGGGGGGGGATTCACCACAGATGCTTTAAAAATGTTGAATCAGCCCTGGCTGTTCCGGCACTTTGCCTCCCTCCTGCTTCTGAGGCTTCTCGGAGACCCATCAGCCTCTATTCAGCCTGTCAATGGGACACAACTACACCACTCCAGGCCCTGCTTCAAACACCAGGGTTTGTGAAGGCTCCTCAGCCTGTGACAGGAAGCGCATTTCCGTCCTTGTGGACGTGCAGCTGCGAGGGTGGTGAATAGTCTGCGTGTTGAAGGGGAAAGTGGGGTGATGTTCTCCAGTCAGATATTGTGAGAACAGATGGGAAAAGTCAAGCTCTTGTATTTGGGGCCACTTAAAACCTCTCCAAAGAGTCTCTCTGTTTCAATACCCTGCTAGTTTCCCTTGAAATACAAAGAGAAAACCCTTTCAGGAAGGAAATTAGGCTTGTTAGACACAAAATGGCTGGAAGTGATTACAGAAACTCGCTCTTATCAGTTATGCGGCTATAATGCGACCGTAATTAGCTAAGGAAAGCTTTGCAGATTTGTGTATCAACTACCATACACAAAGTATGCCAATATAAAGTTACGTGGATTGAAGCAATGCATGCACATGCACATGCATGAGAAAGATGAAGGAGAGAGCAGGGAGCATGCGCTAGCTCTGAGGATGAGTAATGTACTGACAGACTGGAACTGGGACATTTGAAAGGTGAACAAAGTGAGACAGCCCTGGCCTCACGGAGCAGAGACAGATTGAGTGACAGCTACACACGCACAGTACTGACTTCAGACATTATTGTGCTATGATAGAAGTTTGTAGGTTTAGTTGATGGTTCTTCTTAGGAAAGCACAATATTACACCGTTTCGTGTCTGTTGAAGGAGTGTTGCGCACATAACTGTAGTTCAATTGGCAGAGCATTATGCTAGCAGCGCAAAGGTTGTGGGTTCGATACCCGGGTAACACACTTAGGCTTCTGATAAAATGTCGACATTGAATGTACTTTGGATAAAAGCTTCTGGTAAATGTAATTTAGGGTTTTAATCTGTGTACTCAGCTTTGAGTTGTCTTTAAAAACGTTTATCTGTTTTTATAATGCTGTATGTATAATCTTATGATGTTTGTAGGCTGATTGTAGGATAGCACAGACTTATAATTATACACGAAGAGTGTGTGAGACTTAAAATGAGTTTGGCTAAATCACTGCTGTCTTTAGTGTCCCCAGAGCAATGGGGTTTGTTTAAATCTAGAATGTGCATTTCCTGCATTCCAAGTTTAGGGAATCTGTTCCATGTCCTGTCTGAGACATAAACGCACACACACGCACATACTGCATGTACACAGATATAATGAGACACACAGACTACAAAGCTCTCTTTCTTAAAGCCTGAGGTAAACGAGTGATCTCGTGTGCATAAACATAAATCCACATTGTCTGGGACCTTCCAAAGGACAAACCGCACATATGTTTCTCAAACAGTTCCCCAGCAACTAGAGTGAATACAAAACGTGTGTGTGTGTGTGTGTGTGTGTGTGTGTGTTGCAGATATAAAGATTTATCTCCTCACGTGTCTCCTTGCATCTTTCCTGCAGAGCTCTGTTAAATTCACTGTTGGGCTTCAGCAAGTTGTCCATCTGTGCTGAAAATATCTGCATTCTTGTGTTAGAGGGGATGTGGAGGACACACGCGAGTTCATAATAGGAACGTGCTGTAGACGGGCTTTGTTAACACAGAGAATTGTAATCCTGGGTTATCTTGTTTCACACTGTTCATATTTACCCAGGGTTAGTAATTAGTCAGTCTGGTTTGAGGCTTTCTCTAAACAATGTTTGTAAATCATGGCTTAACATTTCGTATTTGCATGATCATAAGGTTGAAAACTTTCTTTTGGGATAAATACAGGGACCTGTTTAATAATGTTTGGTCCATCTGTGGAAAGCTGCTATGTATATTTGCATGAATATTTAATGAGATAAACATCAAGCTTATGATTGGTTATTATCGATCATTGTTTCCTAGCACCCCATTGTTTTACACTGTATATCTGTTGCGCTGCAAATTTCTTTTGATCTGCTAAGACTACTTTAACCCAGGGATAAAAGTGGTGCTTTGTCTCTTTTAAATTTGCAATGTAACATTGCTTAACCCCAAGTTAAAAGCTATTACCTCAGGGTGAAAAGGCTGTGAAAATTGTGGAGGACATTGTTACACAAGTGAAAAACTTGCAGTGCAATGGACATACACATTAAATTACACACTAAACGTATGTGGAGTATGTTAGGTAACTGTGACACACTGTGTTTGTGTATATGAGAATCACAAATCACAGATTTGGGACTGTAAGTGTCACAGTGTCCAGGTGGCTGATCACAGGGGCCAAGGGCCCCGAGTGCAGCAGGTCTTTGAACTCCAGGTCTTAACGCTGCAGCTGTATTTATATATGGTCATTTGTCATCCATGAGCAGGTGTGCTCCTTATTGTTCTCACAATGTAAATCTGTAAGTTATCC
>JAZGTJ010015251.1:0-13512 GCA_036877575.1 Botia almorhae
TTTTCTAAACAATCTAAATGTTACTTAGAAAAATCATGGTATATCCCCTATAAACATCAGAACAATATGTAGTCTCCACACCAAAGCTCCAAAAATATAAATTATTTAATATTAAATTATCACAAAAGTGATGTTTCAAGCATGCAGGCTCTTTATCAGACAATTAAAACCCCTGAATTGAAACAAATTCAGACTCCTTTTAAAGAAATTTTTTATTCTCATTCAGCTGTGTTTGTACAGAAAGAAGCAGAAAAAAACAAGTATTTCACTGACTAAATATTAAGTTAAAATGTTTAATTTTGAATATTTGGCAGACCTACTGTCTTTTCTTTATTAAAGCAAGGAATTCCCTGATAAATCTCTAAAGACTGACATTTTTAATAAAGCATTTAACGCTGTACATGCAACATCCTCTTCCATTTTGTGTCAGTGAAGTTTAAGGGTTTAAATAATGCTGACATTTGTTTTTGACATCAGTATTTGTTTTAAAAACAGGGGTAATGTGTTCTTTACAGGCTTAGCGAAATCAGTTCAAAATAACTAAATCCAAACTGAAATCAGATTGTCAGGCCGTCAGAAAACCCCATATATTAAAAAGCTGTAAAGACAAAAGAAATACTGGTATTTAATATTTATAATAAATCAATGTGTGGTCTGTTTTTGTTGTTGCCTTAATAAAAATACTTGGAGTCATAGTGAAAATGATCTGCCTGTGTTTCAGAACTGGACATTGAGTTGTTTAATTCACAGTGATCAGAAATAAACACCCCCATCTGTTTAGACCTCATGGCAGATGAAACCAATAAAACAAAGCATCACTTTGTGATGATTTAATAGCATTATACCAATAGTACAGTTTAGATTTGAAAGCTATTACAGAGCTTAGGAGAGTCCTGGAAACATTTTTTCATTTACTCATATTGTTTACAAATGTAGTCATACTACAAAAGAATGCCTTACTGATTTTCTCCCTCTCCAATGAAATTAGCCTCAATAACTGCAATGCCATTTTAATGTGGTAATACTTTCCATGGGTTCTGTTTTTTAAATATTTGAATCATCTGTACAGTCTCACTCCTGGCCAGTATTTTAGCAAAAAACAGTTATGTTCTTTTTCTATTGATCAAAAGAACGTCCAATTAGGCTGACTTGGCATTTTGCAGATATATGGCACAGTTTCTTTTACGGCTTGCTTTCTCATTAACTGTTACTGGTGGCTCTGCATGAACCCTCAAACAGAACATCGGTTGTAAAGATCAACTGCAGAAAATTACAGTCACCTGTTCTCCCTGCTGCATGCCGCTGATATATTCCTAACAGCTCTGCAGTGGATGCAAAGACACGCCGAAGGCAGGCACACAGTCTCTTTGTATGTGTATGCAGAGACTGCTAAATCTTTCCTTCACTCACATTTGATGTCATACTATGCCATTATTAGAATTGTTGCATTCTAGGCCCCCTGTTCTTAAACACGTGATCATGACTGCTATAAAGAAAGCTGTAATTGGCTCAGTGCACCATGGGAGAATAGCTTTGGGTATGGTTTTGATGTCTGTAGCCACTGTATCTCATTGCATCTCAAAGGAGCAGATATAAAATCATTCTTTGATGTTGGGATATTTTTCTTGGATGGGCTCTATGCCACTGTAAGTTGCTGTGGTGGTGGGTGGGTGTGGAGGGATGGGGAGCGTTGCTCTGTTTGTCAGATATCTGAATAAACATGACTGTGTTTGTACATTACTCTGTAATGGCCATAGCCTAGCCCATATAAATTAAATTTAATCTCTTAACTGTATGACCTATGTATACATATTAACTTTATGATCAGTCAAAATGTTATCTGATTGGGTATGGACATTTCAGTTTCAGAAAACAGATATAAACAGACATGTGTTTTATGTGCTTCAAAACACCTCCTGATTAGATTGCTCCTTGAATGTGTCTTAAAGAACATTTACCCTTGGTCTTTTCATGACTGGCTGGTTATCTGATCAGTGTAAATACTCCCGTACATGCACCGTGATACAGAATACAGTTTAAGGCAGCGCAATAGGTGAAAATAAAGACTTGTTTTTCTTTTTAAAGAGAGTTGTTTACAATAATTAACCATGAATGACTGTTCTTGCCTTCTATTCAACTAGCTTTTTTGTTGTAATTACACATTTTATCTGCTAAAGTTAATCGTCAATGGGTAGCTTTTACAGTGCTATTTAATTCTTGCCTTTTCCCCGATGGTTGTTGATTCCAAAGCGACAGGGTCTGGCTGTTAAACTGGTTGTTAAAATGGATGATTCTTTCCACTTTCTTCCTTGGGGTTATTTGTCAGTGAAAAGCCAAGTTTTTTGTGACTGCGCTGGAATATTTTTTTGACTTCAGTTGTGTTATTTTGCCATCTGAGGTGTGGCTGCTCAGTTTTTCACTGACAGTGGTGTTTGAGAAAAGGAATAGACTCTGTCTTTCCATTACTGGCCTGTGACTAGAGAGATTATCATTCATACACACAAACCTCTGTCTACAATCATACAGTACCAATGGTTAGTGATGAAGAATGCTTAAGGAATAGGAGCTGAAAAAATTGTTAAACCAAAAATGAGAAGTAATCATTTACTCACCTTGAATGAGAAATACAGTTATTCAAATGTTATTCTAGACAGTTATTCTATACAGCAACAGTAAATATTGACCGACACTGTTAGCTGACATTCTGTTACTTAACATCTCCTTTTGTGTTCCACAGAAGAATACATGAGGGTGAGTAAATGATGGCAGAATATTTTTTTGTGTGAACAAAAGACTTTTACGACTTGATTTGCTAATAATCTGGCCCTCCTTTAAAGCTCACATGTAGCCCATGTTCACATGTTATTATAAAAATGCATTCAAAAATGCATGCCATACACACCATGACCAATTTTGAGTGATATTTTTAATTTGGGCTAAATATGTGGGCTAAATTTGAGTTTCAAAAGACAGACCTGGAGGAAAATTTGATTGGTCAGAGATTGCTCTTTCATAACTCAGAACATTTAATGGAGTTCTCAGATGTTTCTCTGGAAATTGTGATATTTCTGTGCCTTTTTCTCAGAAGAAACATCGGAATGCTGGAGACATTCTATTTATTCTCATTGCTGTCCAGAAGAAACTAGATGAGATATTAAAAAGACCCCATCAGTGATTTTTCTTACTTATTGGGTAAAAGTATTAGTAAATAAGGACTTAATTGTTAAGTTCCTCAAAAAATGCTATTGTATACTTTCAAAAGAACATAGCACACTTTTATAGTGGTTTTATTTTATTTATTGATCTTTTTTTGCCTGTAAGCTTTTTGGTCACTTGGCCGTTGTATGGAAAGAGCTTTTAACTTCTGTATTCTATGAAAAAATATGAGCATACAGGTTTGGCATTCTTTACTGCAGGAGGACTACAACAAAATCATGCTTATATAGAACTGCCTCTGAAATGCTGAGAAAAGGAAATCTTTGTGACAGCATTGTTATTCACTTGTTGCATTTTGTAATACAAAGTCCTCCCCGATTTTATTATAGCGGCCACTGAATTGACTTTGCACTGCATCATTGGACATGCATAGATTGAGTAAAATAGCATCTCTCTGAAGCAGAGAGCATCAGATTGTGCTATTTACTTATTTTACATTAGGTCTTGAGTTTAATCCAGCCTATTGCAACACAACAGAAATAACCTGGTAAGAGCTGATCTGGAAGATAAAAACAAAGTGACATCTTGTTTTGATTATTGGGGAGTGAGAGACATAGAAAAGCCCAATATAGTGACTTCATCCACTTTATTTAATGCATTTGAAAGCAACAATTCCGTTTTATCCACCCTAGTGTCTAAATGCAAATGAAATGACACTGAAATGTCTGTAAACGTATAAATGCCTGTGCCATTTCCATCATGTGTATTTCTAATATGAATCCTATTTTGACATAGCATCAGGTGTGGTTCACATAACAATGTTATAGAAGAGACAACAATGCTGATAAAACGTGGGGCTGGCATATACATTTTTATGTTGAATTTTTACTAATGACTAAATGTTTTTTTTAGATATTTCTATTTTTCTGGTCCACACTACAACTCAAAGACAAGCCTGAATCAGATCTGAGATAAAGGAAATGTATGATTATTATCAGATATTTATTGCTGTTTTTTGAAACAGTTTTGAAATCACTTTTTCTTTTTTGAGGGTTTTTGGAGATCTTTAAAGTGAGATCTTTTTTGCATTAAAGTTTAGGCGCTGTACTCTGCATGCCTATTACTTAGATAGCTGCCACGATGAAAGCCCCAACAGAATCTAAGCACAACAGAATGCCTTTCTAATAAAACTTTCATATATTTATTTTGATCTATTGTTGTTCATTTGTGTCCAAAGCTCATATTCATAATTTCATTTCTGTATACTGCCTGAGAGTGAATACTGTTTGGGAGTCTTTTGTCTCTGAAAGCTCCCTCTGTTGTCACCTTAGGTTATATTTTATGGTGAGCCTCTACTGGCCTCAGCTGTGGAAGAATCTCTCAAATGTGAGATGGGGATTACAGTCAGTGTTTGAGTCCAGCACACCTGGAGTCAGTGTGTCCAAAGCCAAGGGCCTCATTTAAACAACATGATTGTTCTCCACATTAGTTAAGTACTTTATTTTAGTGTTTTATCCTCTACAGTAATTGTTCACCCTCATGTCATTCCAAACGCTGATATTTTTTTCCATTGGACTCAAAATATAATTTTTTTGTAAAATATTCATGCACCTCTTCTCATGCGGAGTTCAGTTAAACACTGCTATACTTGTTAGACAACATGGTTTTGCAACAACACAAGGGAGCATATAGTGTCATATAGTATTTTGTGTTATGCATATTCATTTATACATTTTACAATGTTTAGAATGTTCACATTATAACATAAATCTTTTCTATTAGTGGCTGTAAATCTCTCCATTCCTTACATTTAGATTTATCATGTTTTATCCACCTTCTGTATATCCTGTATATCATATAATAACAGTTATATGATGGATTAATGGACAGACGCTGCATGATTGCACTGATATCCTGATGGCGTTCATCTCCACTGCCTCTGTCCTGTTCAAGGACAAAGGGCTTCTAAAGGTGGGGGAAGGGAAACACTAGGGCAGCTCTTTCAGATTGGTCAGTTTTGTCCTTTAAGTCAACAGTAAGCAAGTTAATATTGTGAACGTATATGGCCAAATATGTATAGAATATTTTTGGTTTAATCTGGTGGTCAAGGCATGGGTGGAAGGCCTCAGCTGATGCTGTTACATGGAATACTAATGCATAACTATCTCCATGTATTATAGACCTCCAAGCATTTAGTGGCACAGACATGAACATAACTCAATTGCCTTTGGTTACTAACACCCCATACCATCCTCTGCTCTGCTGCTGTAGATGATGGTAGATGATGGTGACAGACCTCTGAATATCCCAAAGCTCCACATTGGATGATAGGATACCTTTAGACATTAATGGCCAGTAAGCTGAAAGAATGTGCTGGCCTGCCTTTCTCTTCCAGCTGGCTTGACTAGCTGAGTGAACAGAGGAGAATCTCTGGCTATGGTTTCAGTAAACAGAGATGGCCTTTTACATTGAACTTCTAATGAAACAAAGTCAGGTCTGATTGTGTTTGGGCAGGGTCACCTCCTGGTCAAATCTCATCTCGGTGCAATTTTTCTTACCTAGATTGTTTTGGGAATAGATGTAAGCTGAAGGGGCTAGAAACATCACCAAAACAGAACAAAGAGAGTCATCTGTAGATTGAAGCTGTAGTGTTTCTTTCTCTATTATTGAGAGGGACAATTGCTGCAGTCTGAAGACTGACAGAGTGGGTTTGGCACATATATTGAATTGTGCATCAGAAGTGAAGCTGCACAAACACAGCATCACTTTAATCAGCCCATGTCATTGCTTTATCCTTAATGACATTGACACACAAGTCAGGGAAGAGCAATAAATCCTTCTTGTCAAATGTTTCCTTTAGGCTTAGTATGTCAAAAGCTTTTATCACAGTGTGATTAATTTTAGCCTATACCAAGGAATTTATCACAGTATAGTAATTTATACTGAAAATGTAATTGAAAAATTGTTTATATACTAAATAACCATGCACTTTGCCTATTTGTGGGGAGTCCAGGAAATTAAAAACTTCACAACAAAAATGTCTGTCATGATATATGATAATTTTTCTTACTTTGGTAGGCACAAAACAAAAGAAAAGATTAATAGTCATTTTAGATTGCATTATAAAACAGTTCTGATAAATTATATTTGGAGATATTGCAAAATAGCTCACACACACACACACCTGTGACCATACGTAAATTAAATTCAATTAAAGTGGCAACCGTAACCAACTACATTAAGTGTTGCGTTGTGTCTAACTACACCAGCAAATTCTTCCATGTGTTGGATTGAGATTGTAGGGGAACAAGCACTGCATTGTATTTTCACATTAGTCCATGTTTATTCTTTGCTCTCAGATAAATAATAGAAAACTGTCCTGCTTAAGAAGAACCATGCCAAAATGTATCAGTATACAATAAAATAGTATTACTACATGTTGATATATTTCTACTACCACACAGTATATACTGTCATACCACTCAGCCTTGTTGTGTTTTATTCTGTCTGAGGCAAGTCAGAAATCACAAATCACTAAACCAATTTATAGATAATGTCTAGAATTATGTCTGTAAAGCTGTTTATAAATGTAAGGAACTGTAATCAAGGGATCATGGATGTCTGGACAGCATTGTTTTAATAGACTTACAGCTTTTTATTTTTTCCCAGTCTGCTTTAATTTCACAGCACAGGATACTAGTAACTACCTATAAACTACCTTATACACCTCCTTGGTTTCTCTACAGCAAACACTTTTGAAATTAATCAGTTCTCTTTGTCATCACAAACAATAAAGAGCACATACAATCTGCATTGTCAAATACCTCAAACTCTCTGTATGATTCATTTGTTGTAAGTGTGGTATTTTGATGATGAAGGATTTAAATAACCTTTGATTTTGTCAGATCAGTCTAAAGAGAGCTCAGTCAAAGAACATCAATGAATGAAATGGATCAGCACGCAGATGCTGATGTACACATGTACCTGCCGAGAATCTGACACCTTTTCAAGTGGGAATTTAACTGGTTGCCTAGCAACAAGCCTCACAAGCCTCCTTGGAAAGCCTGAATCTTAATTGGTCTGACTGGTCAGTCCTTTTAATTTTTCATTTGTTATTTTGGATGACGGGGTCACAGACAGAACACCAACAAAGAAAAATATGTTGGCACTTCTTAATTGAAACATGAGAAAATCACCTTCACTGTTCAATCCAGCTCAAACGATTTATGTGGACAACTCACTCAGTTTTCCCTCAAGCATGAAACAGCAGCAGCACCTGAGGACTACAGAGTGAGTTTTTGAATGCAGTGAAGATCTTTTAGGAGGCTTTTAAAGCGTTCAGGCTGATCTCAGAACGCTTACGGTGCAGACCTCAATGTCTTCGTGATTTTAGTGGCACTTGCTTGCAGAATATAAACTTATGGTAAAGTGCTTCCAAATGTTTCAGCAGATTCCAACATTATGATCATAAAGATGGAAACTGTTCATGAAAAGGTTTTCCGTCACTATTAGGGGTGTTGTGTGAGCTATTGTCTCACTGTGACATACAAATATAGGTCTATGATATGCACTGTATGTACACTGCATGCAGTGCATGACATTTAGAGTGACCTTATTTTTATATCTCAAGCTAGCATACAGAGTATAGAAGGTATTGTATGCTTGTGTTTTGCTTTGTCTGAGGTGCCCACACACCAATTTTTTAAATAATGATTGTGTGCTTCAAACCTATTTTTGTGCACCTGCGCTTCATTTTAACATTTTATTTAGATTCCCCAAATTTAAAACATAATCAAATGGCCACTGGACAACACGTTGCTTCTGTTAATATTGACATTTACATCTGAGATCATTTAAGAAAGACTTAGCAGCATATTTATTGAAACAGGGCTATTTTGTTTACAATACTAAAAACTACAATCACAAAATGTATTTACACATATAACATTTAGTTTCTTGTAATATGTAGGATGAAATGGATAGGCACCAAACATGTGAAGTTATTGTTATGGCAACCAGATACTGCCAGCTGATTCACTGAAAGACTTTTTAAGAAGTATTGGCAATTGAACTCGCAATGACAAAGAAACAGAAGAACAAACAGAATTTTATTTTACTGGCACTGTGACCCATTATTCTTCGACAATATTAGACCTTATCATTATCGGTTGACAGGGAGCAGCCTTATAAAAATGACAGATTTTATCCTTCTTTTAAACATGGTTGGTGTCAGATAGTATAAAGACCCGGTCGATTTACACACAGATTTTCTTTCTCTGGCCACTGGTGTTTCCCCATTAATGTTTTATCAACCAACCGATATCAGCCAAAAATAGAACCTACAAAAATATGTGTAACATTATCCCTCTGTCCCCCACAGCAGTTTAGAGTCAGCCTGTGAAATGTGTACCCAGAAACTCTCTCTCCTACGAACACACTTTCACACTCTTACTCTACTGACCCAAGGCACAGCTCAACCATTAAACACAATTTTCACTCCAGTCTCAGCATACTGCACAGTGTCTGGGTTGTTTTCCACTCATTTTGAGAGTAATACATACTGTATGGTGATATCCCTCAGTAAGAATGGTTTAAATTTGAATGACTTTTGCAGGAGGTGGTTATTTTATTGGAAACACTTGGGCGCACAGGGTAGAATCTATAATCCTCTTTATTGGATGCTGTCTTATTTAATTCCCATGGGGCGTCCACCTCCATAATGCAACTCCGTGCTTGGGATGGTGATGGGGGTTGCCTGCGGAATTTCTTTGTTTGCTATATTCCTCTTGTTTTTTCTAATTGATCCTATTAGCACAGAAAAAAATAGCTTTATTGTAATGAATTATAAGAGTCACTAAGGAGAACTAACTGCTATGGCAGTTAGGTAGTATAGCTCTGAATGTATGCATTCAATTTCAAGCCAGCAAAATGCATTAATGCAGATCTCTGAAGATTCAATACTGTCACCATGGTGCTTCAAAAATGAACTTCAGTGCATGAGAAGATAACAAAGAAGCAACCAAGCGGATCTTTAGAGCTGCTTTTGTGCCAAAAGATGTAAATGCTCTGTGAAGCTTTTGATGTATTCTGATCTATTTATACTAGATTTAGGACTCTGGAGACATAAAACTCAATAGCATCTTCAGAGCAAGTGGGAGAAAATGGGGGAACCTTCACACATGCTGTTTAGTGCAAATTTCCTAAATGATTCCTGGACATGGAAAACATAGAACAGGCTTTTGCAATTACAATAAAGTCTCCCCCTACCCAGTGTTTACCATAAACAAAGCATAATTTGTTGATTTTATTGATTCTTGCTTTGTTTGTGGTGTATGGACTTTGACAGACACACAAACTTCTCCATCTGTTTCTTGTTTTAAAGTTAATGTTGGAAAGAAGAGTTGGAACGCTCGGATAATGCAGAAAATTTCTCCGTGCTTACCTTGCGTTTGAATGTTTATATGCCTCTGGAAACGGTAACAAATGTCCCTGCATTTAGCAGATTTCCTGTTCCCTGAGCTTACCAAGTAATGACTTGTGAAAATGCTGGCAATTACCTTAAAACATACAATGTGAGAAAGGGTTTTACTTTGATCCTCCATTAATACCCGTGGTCAGACCTTGAGCGATTTAAAATTTAAATTACTTTTGTATATTGATCAACAAACTCTCAGCAGTAAGTTCACTTAACAGCTGCACCACATACGAGCACAGTATTTTTTCTTTTTCAATAACCACCTGCTATTCAGTAAAACCAAGAGCTAAATGCACTGAAATACTTGTGCGCTGTGAGTATAATTTGTTATATGATCAAATGTTAGACGACATGGACAAACACAATGTAGGCACATTTTACTATAAAGAGCCAGTTCAGCATGCCAGGTCATGGTATTCTCTTGCTTTCTCCATTTAAAACCAACCTGGAAGATCTGGGATTGTACCTTGAAAATTGCTTTGCACCTTTACCTCTCATAGTTCCTTTAGTGCTAATACAATGCAGACAGCACATGAAAATAAACCGTTATCGGGGGCACAATTCATTCTGAGTGTTTTCCACATGAGATTGAAGGTACTGAAGGCTTTAAACATAATTTCTTTTGAAGCAGTTTTTGCTGTTTGAATAAGTGTATATATTGATCTGCGTGGCTTCCCAAGCTGAGGTAACTTCTGCAGCTGAACTTCAAGGCCCCCTGAAGACTTGAAAAGAATCCAAGTATGATAGCATGGCCTGAAAATGATTACAGCACTGTGTTTCTGTAAACATAATCAGAAAATGTATATGCAAGAACCTGTATCTCAACTGGTAGAGCATGACACTAAAAATACAAAGGTTCTAATCAGAAAACACACGTAATGACAACATGTATAGCTTAAAACAGCAAGTCAGTTCTGTTAAAAGTAGCTGCCAAAGTGCTTAAATGTAATTCAATAATGTAATTCTTAAATGCTGTTCATCTTGGTATAGTGAGATCACCTGTAATTTGTCCTTATGATGACCTTAAATATAAGAAACAAGAAGGTAGATTTATTTACTAGAGTTAGGTGCTTGATTTAGTCTTTATAACATGACAGAGTCAAAAGATTTATATATTTTCCATTCTAAATATTTGATCCATTCTAAATATTTGATCTTCAGTTGCCAATTTTCTTTTTTGTTATTTGGCCAATATCAAAAACTGATACATGATTCAAAACATTTGAGCCAAGATTGTGCTGTGTGCCTTGGAGTGAAAACATTCGCATCTGGTATTTTATTTTCTTTAGATTGGATCTGGCTGAAGCTATTTGCAATGTTTATAAAACTGATCCAGTATTATGGGTGGAGCCACAAAAGGATTGTTAAATAAAGTGACAGTACACTATGGTAGCTGGCAATGTAAACAGTTTTAGTTCATACCATATTTTGTTTCTGAGGCTGAGTATTAACAAATAGACCCCCCTGCGAAAAATAGACATATGTTTTGTACTCACAAACGTTGAGTGGAATTTTAAATATATGTGTTTTATCTCTATGAGGAGAAGTTTATTTAACTTTTGGACATGCATGTATCATTAAAGACAAAGGGCGTATTTTCTGTGCTATCAACGTCACTATGCAGAATTGCAAAAAATGATCATTTTTTCAACCAGAATCTTACTGCCAATGGTCAGATGAAACATGTAAAACCTCAGTTACACTATTGGTTGAGTCATAGTTGCTGTGTCAGGCTTGTTGGGATTCTTAAACAGAAAAATGTTTTGGCAGGACCACATAGCCACAATATTTGCATTAAAGGAAGCATTTTAACATTGAGATCAAGACTGTTCTGTATATTTAGTAAAGGACTGGTGGTGCCAATAAGTGTCTTGATGGCGCATAATGTTAACCAGAATAAGAATACTGAACTGCATGTTCTTGCTGGCTGAAGGTGATTGATTACAACAAAAGCTTCATCTCTACATCACATTTCAAAGTGACTTTCCATCCAACTGTCCTGCCAGAAGAGGTGCTCATTAGTGAAGGTGTCTGAATCCATGGACATCATGATGAATGGAGGACACAGCACCCCAGGCTGACGGCTGTTTATCTATGAACATTTCCTCTGCCCTGAGCCTGCCATCACAAGACTCCTCTGCTATTTCTCAAGTCTCATACTGAGCTCAGCAAATTTGCTTGTCTGGCCTTCCATTTGAATAATGCACAGGTATGCAACTATCCTGGGCTATTGTATATTCCAAGGTTGCTAGCCAAAACTTTGTAATAAAATCATTTTTTAGGTTTTTTTTATGATTAAGAAGTGTTTATTTTTATGCCTGTGTTTATCTGTTTTGTGCTGTCAGGTCTAAAGAATGCCTCTCACCCCAAAAGTCCTCTAGCTAATGAGCCATGCCCTCTCAGAGTCAGAGAGGACCCACTGTTCTCCACCATATGTACAGACATGCCAGGCAGTTTTTGCTCATTTAGCTGTAGGTTATCTGACCACGACCGCTCACTACCATATGTGCATTTCTGGCAACCATATTCACACAGTCACTTTTCTGATCTTTTTTCATAACATTGAAAGCTTTTCTGTCCAACATTATTCCGCTCATTACTTTAGTTCTTACCTATAATCAGGGGCGCCGCTAAGGGGGGGAAAGTTAGGACAATTCTAAGGGCCCATGCCCTTTAGGGGCCCCTAAGATATGCTTTATTAGTAATAACACTACTAGGGGGGCCCAACCTCATATTTTCTCATAGGGCCCAAAATTGCGAGCGGCGCCCCTGCCTATAATACAGCGGTAATCAGCCAAGATGTGCCAGTCTCCAGTCCTGTTGGCCTGGGGGCATAAACTGAGCTGACACTAAGATTGACAGATGGCAGCTTTGTGACCTGTACATACTTTCATAATAAGGAATTGTACCATAATAAGGAACTATAACCTTTATGTTTTTGAAGTTGTGAGCTGTAGTAAGCTACCAGAAAACAGCAAAACTCTCATAAAACCTGTATTAGTATTGGTCATGTACAGCAGTCCTTTGCATATTGACACAGAACTGTTCCATGTTTAAAAAATCACGAAATTCCTATATTTAAAAGTATTAGAAGTATTAGTAGACTGTGTAAAGCCTAGTAAGTTGGGAGGGTAGGGGGTGGTGAGTCGGAGGGGATTGTACAAATAGGGAGGACCTAAAGACATCTAATTTGCATAACTGCAACACAGACACTCACCAGCTCTCATTACACCTGATATTAAGATGTATTTTGAGCAATCATAATAATGGTTTATAATTTTAGTTGTTGGGTCAGATTTGTGGGTAATGTCAGTTTGGCTTCATTTGACTTTTAGGTTTCAAACAGGAATGCTTAGTGGTGCTTACTAAATTAACTATTAACCAAACATATTAACAAACATATGTAAGGAAACACTCTGATGACATGTCTAACTCTAATGACAATGCATGTTCTCTCTCCAATCACAATTCAGAGTTTATGCATATGCTATATCACATATTCTGTAACTTTGTGCCAGTTTTTGTTTGAATAAAAAAACACTTTTCCCTTAGTAGTAAATCAAATGAATGTTGCCATTATTTTTAATAATATGCAATCTGTACATAAACTATCTGCTAATATATTTTGTTTAATAACTTTTTAAGCCACAGCAAGTACAGAAAGTGTGATACTCGTTAAAATGGTTAGTCTGAGAACTCTTGCTCTGTGTAAGTCAGAGAGGTTGTCTGGGTTACTGTTGTACATCTGATGTCATATGATGATGTATATCATAACAAGCCTAATTCCCACCCTGCTACAATGTATTTTATGACTGCACCCAAAATCCTGCAGTGTTTGTTGGTCTGGTGTATGTTAATGTCTTCAGTTGGTGCTGTAAGAT
>JAZGTJ010015252.1:0-13512 GCA_036877575.1 Botia almorhae
TCCACACTGTGATACTGTCCAGGTTTTGTAAAGTAAACACAGGTCACTCCTATAATACATAAACATTTCTAAAGGCTTGCTGTATATTACAGAAAAGACATCATTTATGAACACTGATCAAAAAGATCCATAAAGGTTTTCTCATGGTCAACAATACTGCACAACATAAAACAGACTCACATGGTCATTGACCAAGTACACAACAACCGAGTACACATTTGGACACACTTGTAAAAGTTACAGTTCAGAACGTGCTCAGTCGATGTTGGACACAATACATATATAAATGTCACAGCAGGAAACTAAAATTAAACAGATTTCATTATTGTAACTGTCACAGCTGCATCAGAGACGGAAAGAGTCCCTAAATCGTAAAATGTCCCCAGTTTAAAACACTTAAAAATAGCCACATTTACAAATACAGGGTGAAGAGTTCAGTTTCTTTAAACATTTAAAATGGCACTTGCGCGTTTTAATCAAACAGAACAGTTTTTACATTCAACACTACCGCAAAATGTCTCGCGGTGCGTCTTCTCCCAAAATCTCATTCCATGTAAAAGCAAAATATATCGTTGGTGAATGTTAGATGACTACAAAAAGAAAACTACCAGAAAAGCACCATCAATGTGCCTGTTAATCTCTAACATAGAGCGTCTGACTGGATACGCATCGGAATGCCGAAAAACAAAACAACACAAACACACACACAGTACAAAAGCACTCCGGCCACTTGTGTGAGAAGTCCTCAAAAATCTCATGGATTATAATAAAATGAATGTCGTCCATACAAAATTGCATAAATAAGAAAATGCACGGAGGAAAAAGCTTTGGAAAATCTTTGATAAATGAAGAATTTTGTTGCATAAAATAATAACAGAGAAAAAACTAAAACTAGTGCTTAAATAATAAAGCCTCTCTCTATATAACTGCGTGATTTATGAAATCAGTTACATGAAGGAAGTAAACAGGTGAGGATGGGAGCGAGGAAAAACTCTACTGATCTAGGATCTGTTGAGTAGGACCATCTGCGGTTCAGACCTGCTGCACCAGTCTGCGATAGTGAGACATGACCTTGCTGTCTGGAAGGTAGAGTGTCATCTCCAAGGCAACCAGAACAGTGAACTCCAGGGAAATCAGCTCTTTTCGATTTATTCGAAAACGCTCCTCCAACCTCTGTTTGGGGTCAAATCCGCCAAAACCATGAAGGAACAGACGGGAGGAGGAAGAGAGAGAGTAATAAATCACTCCTTAAATTATAGGATGATGCAAATATAATAATCTGTAGCAATAACGCATTAGGCAGTGACTATGACATCACTATGACATCATTGCAACACTCTAGCATGTACCGTGATGGTATCATATGGTATCAATTTTGCAGGTTACTTTTGTTCATTGCAGAATTGTTTTTTTTTTTTGGTACGGATTGCTGCTTTAAATACATTTCATGGAATGATTACCATTCTCAAGTAACAACATTTAAAAACGTCATGGTATTTCCAGGGTACATGTTGTTAAAAACTACGATAGTTCCATGAAGTCTCCGTGTTACTCTACAATCCAAAACAGACACATTTCAAACACGCCCCACTTACATCAATCAGCTGCTTGACCTCTTGCTTCTTGAGGTCACTGCTGATCTTGGCAGCCAGTATAACGCAGGCAGCAGACACCAGCTTGCGATTGTGTTTATTCAGTCGCCCCTGTAGAACCAGCTTCTCAAAGTAAACATAGGCCATTGCTATGGTAACCGGCTGCAGCCCACACTCCTCGCTCACCGATCGCATCTCCCTTTTCAGGCTGTGATGCACGTTAAAATGCCACAGGAGAAAAAAAAGGTTGCGGAACTTAATTGGAGCCAATTTTCCAAAACACAAAGCACATCAAATATAAAACACGCCGCAAGCTACTCGGTTTTATTTAGCTGAATGCATGATCTTACGTAACGTTGTTTTCTAAAAGTGATGTAAATGTTTAAAGTCCCCACAAACTCTCGAACAAGCAAAGCTTTCTTTCCTAAGTTTATGTGTTTCCTGTTGAAACAGGATGTTGGGATGTGGGACAAAATGACGGCCTTGCTCCACGTTTTTACTAGCAGCAGCTGCAGGTAATTATGGGGAGGGGCAATCTCACTTAGAGAGCATTTCATTGGTCAATAATTTACATATATCCCTGAGTGCAGTATGAGTCATCAGTATCTCCAAAACTGAATTGTTCACAACTTCTAGAAGTATTCTAGCACAAAGATCTCATATGCTAGGAAACAGCAATGCAATGCCGGGATCTTTAATCATTTCCTCAACGATCCTCTTTTAATCGTTCACAAACTTTACCTTCTAATCTTGCTGAGCGTCAGCTTGATGTAAGGAAACTTCTCTCTGAAGGTCTCGTTCATGTCCTTCTTGAGATCAGATGGTTTTACATACTCAATAACCGTCGTCTGTGGAAAACAAGGAAGCTTTGTTACAAATGTCATGAAAGTGCACGACTGAGCCTGTGAGAATTCAACACTGCTTTCCCGAGCTGCGATACACAACATGTCACACCTCTAGACTGTAGCCGTTAGATTAACTTAGATTAACACTAACAGGTTAAATTGCAAAGCAGAGTTTCTACTCAAAGCATGGTTGTTTATGCATTAGGTGAACTTTACCACGTAAGACTCGAAAATTAAGACTCGCTTGTGCTTCCCACAAGGCCACTGCGGGTCGCTGAGTAAGTTTGGATCGTAGTCTGACAGCTCGTCCACAGCTGTTGAGAGTTACACACAAAATGTACATTTAATCCAAAGCAACAAACTGCATTTAACATACACATTTTATCCATACATAAGTTCCCTGGGAATCGAACCCACAACCTTTTGCACTGCTAATGCAATGCTCCACCGGTTGAGCTACAGGAATACTATATGCATCAAGCATACAGGTATATCAACAGTAGCTTGGTAGGTAATAGACAGAACACACCAACATATACATACATTGTGCACAGTAATAGCAGTGGTAAAGCATACTGCTAGGAACCAAAAGGTTATTTGATCCCCAGTGAATATACATAACAATAAATGTTTAAATGCACCCCAGGTCAAATAAATTGTATAATAAGTGTGTCTGGTGCGTCTAAGGCCGTGTAGTGTACCGGGCTCTTGTCCCACACTGCTGTTGATTCGGGAGGGTGTGAAGCTCTTTTGAGTGTTGATACGGTTTCGAGACATGGTCGTCTGAGCCGTGCTGGTGTCAGACTGCCCGCCACTCCTCTGCCTGACAAGGGCATTGGTTGGGAGTAGAAAACGGGCGTACGACACAGTCTGCAACCCACAGAGATTCACAACACCGCTATCAACACAAACACTGAGCAAACACAAACTCAGTGACCTGTTACCGCACCTTACTCAACCATGTTTTAAAACCAGATAGTAAGCATAACATAAACCACCACGATAAACAAGCACCTAGGAAGGTTACTGAGGTACATAACTAACATAACCCATCTTACCTTTCCAAGGTCCACCTCCACCCCCTCCAGTCCTGGGACCATCTCAACACCACCCGAGGAGTGCCTCTGTTTCTGGGGTTCTAGCTTTGAGTCGCTGCAGCAAGTAGAACAATTATTAACAATCCAAATTTAATATCGTTTTACAGTAGCTGCACAGTCTGTTCCTTTCAGATATCGAGATAAAAACTCTTATGTCTCGTTGTTTTATTTTTTTTGCAAGTCACCCAAGCAGTCTATTAATAAACCGGTTTCAGGATTCTGTAGCCTGTCTATGTCTGTAAACAAACCATTATATTAAAGCTCAGAATGACAAAGACAGTCTTTATGTAAATCCACATGTCTGTTTAGCTTAATTTCAAAATTTTTTTCATTTTGTAATAAGAAGTCAAGCACATAAAGTAAGCTGCAGTTGTATGTTTCAAACAGAGATGACGCTAGAGAGGCAAAAGTTACAGACTGCCGCTTTAGTTTCCATCTTCTCTGATGTCATCTTTGATATATCTTAATAAAAATATTTTAATACGAAATACATGAAAATGCACATCAAGCAATTTCACGAGGACTCAAAATAATCAACTAGAAAATAAAATATATATTATAGTTTTTTATATAAATGATGAGATTGTGTGATGTATGAGAGGTGGACGAATCACTCACATCTCTGAACTGCTAGGACCAGAATCTGATCATAAACTCTTAAAAAAAAAAACTAAAACTAAAAAAAACTAGTACACGATGCCACATAAGAACCATTTTTGGCTGAACCTTGGAAAACCCTTTTTGTTTCACCAAAGGTTCTTTGTAGTGGAAAAGGGATCTTTAGATTTTAAAAAACTAAGATAGAATCTTTGACTGAATGGTTTGTTGGGGACCACAAATGGTTCTTCTATGGCATCGCTCTGAAGAACTTTAAGGACCCTTATAAGGGTGCAGCGACAAATTCTGATCACTTACTTGGAGTTTTGCACAAAGCTGGATGACAAACTATCCATAAAATTTTAGTAAACATATAAAGTGCTAGATGATGACTGTGATGATGATGACATTGTTAAAAAACCTTTTTTTACAATAAAACTAAATGATCTTCAGTCTGTAATTTCAGGCTTCATCAAGAATACAGAGAACAGCTGATTCGTCCAGTCTCGTGTGTGTACGAGTTTGCATGATATGAAGTGAATGGAGGTCTTACGCTGACTGTGGTCTGTACCTGATGTGATAGCTCTCTCCATACGGCAATACAGAGAAAGCAGCACACAGGGATCTCTTGGCACAGATCAGCATGACCCTGCAGGACACAGATGGCAAGTGTACACAAAACATGTTTACAACACAACAAGCTCATGTGTGTGTCACAACAACATGCAACATGACACAAAGCAAATCGGAGATCTTATGTCGCTGGAGTGAAGACGCTGACCTGACGCAGGTCAGATCATTGCGATCCACTTAGAATTACGTTATGCAATGTAATTGTACATAAATGCTACACTGTAGTTTAACTGGTAGAGCACTGTGTTACCGGCACAGGTTGTGTAAGCACTACAAAAGTGTCTGCAAAATGCGTACGTGTAAATAAATTGCACGCACAGAAAAGACCCAACGAATCAATTTCTGTGTCAACCATGTTAGGATTGACTTTGATCAATATCAACGTTTACTCACAGCAGCCCAAATGTAATTACAGTGCTGTACACAAGTTTATCAGGGTGGGGGAGGGGGGCGATCACAAATAACAGGTCGGCGGCTTGTGACACAGGCTGTGATCAGTGAGGTCAAAGGGCACGCGTTACATACTGCTGATGTCATGAGGTGGGCGGGGTTTGAACGCGAGTCAAGGCCCTATGACTTGTGATGATGTGATCAATGAAAATGAAATAAGAAGTAAAAAAATACATTTTGCCTAAAAAAGCTTCACTAATAAACAGCAAGACAAGAGCAAACTGTGTCCCGTTTACTGGAGAAGCAATTCAAGGGAGAACGTTTTGGAGGCATTTGTCTTATGTAAGAAAGTTCCATTACATTCTAATGGATTTGCCTACGTGCGGTTCTCTCACCAGAAGATGCTTCTGCTATATAAGGTTCCATTCGAGAGGAATCTAATCCAACACAGGTGTTCCGGGCAGCCAACCACATCCAGCCCATTCTCATCTCTGTGAGAACCTAAGCGAGTTATCCAGTGAGTACTTATGCCTGTTATTATGTTAGCGAAGGAACCACAGAGTCTGTCTGAGGCTGTAGTTTCCCCACTAACTGTGAAATCACACTGCAGTTATATAACAGAACTTCAGTGCCTGAGGAAAGAGTTTATAGTTCTTATATTCCCCTTGTGTGACACGAGTGCAGTATTATTGCTCAGAATCATCCAAACCGTGAACACACAACCGGAGCAGTGGGTAGAACTGGGGCACCTGGGGAGCAACTGGGGGTAAGGTGCCTTGCTCAAGGGCACCTGAGTTTCTTCCTGCCGGCATTGGAAACCAAACCAGTTTCTGGTTACAAGTCTGACTCTTCTTTTCCCCCAAATACATAAGCATTAAACAATTAACCAAAAATACTGATTCTAGGATGACACTGTTACAGCGTTGTGAGGTAAAACATCACAATTACTTTTGAATGATCCATTTTATTTTACTGACTGCTCATTAGAAACATATGCCTCAGAAAATAGCTTTCCCTAAAGCCTGTATTACACCCGTATGACTCACCTGCTCCCTCGAGTGTCATACTGTCTCATGTTCTTGATGAAGTGCACCTTTTTGGAAACCTTTGGCCCCGGAGAACCTGACAGGTTACGTGCCCTGCAACAAAATAACAACAACATAAGATCAATTAAACGCCTCTTTATTTTGCATAAGTTGCTGACATATTCAAACCCACAACCTTTGCACTGCCAAAGCAATGTTGACCTACAATCTACTTCAGAGACCTTGTCTGACTCTATCATTTATAAGCAATGGATTACATTAACAAAACAACTCCGATTGTTTATGGACTATAAATAAGCTCTTGAAGGCCAGCAGACCACCATCAGTCAATCAACAGATAATGAGATGAGAGGATGAGGGGAACAGAGGAGGAGAGATAGAGATCAACAGATAGATCACTTTTGTGTTTTCTACCCTCTGGCAAACAGCTCAGGGCTGCATTTCTCAAAAGCACTGTAAGCCTTTTCATTGTACTTGTAAACTGTAAAACTGTATTCGTACACATCACACTAAATGACAAAGGCAGTGAGAAGACAAACAGGAAATTGTGCACATATGTTCTGAAATGAGACCATGAGACATGCTTCACATGTAACAAGCATCACCTACAGACCTGTTGTGACCGGTTAATGGCCTTTAGGTTATAGTTATGTGACTAACTCACCCATCTCCTTATTAAATATCATTTTGCAAACCTTCCATCTGTGCTACAGGTCTTCACTAATCACACGTCTCATTTACAATCGCTTATTTGTGGAGTCAAATGGATGACTCGGATAGCATGGCCAGCTGACTCATTTACATATAACTGTCAATCACTTTGATTAATACCTTTTGTAATAACTTCATAACTTCGATCGGTAACAAACACTTGATCATATTATACACGTTTTTACGTCACAGAGATATCTGATGACGTGCTCAGAGGAAGATCTCTTCCTATAAGGATGAAAATGAAAGTTGTGATATACAAAGGCGGAAGTCGGCCTTCCTTTCACGCGTTTTTCTCTCACATTGTGCAATGCACAAAGTCATAATGACATGCAAATATTCGTAACAATACAGAACAGCTTCCATGAGCTTTCTTATCGCTTACCTGTCACAAGCCACACAGATTATAATACTTAGGAAAAAACATCTAGACGGAATTTATAATATAAATATATAATGAAATGAACTGATCGTGAAAATAACAAACAACAGCTCGGCGTCACACACCCTCTCCACGATTATGACAAGCGAAGTAATTCATGCAAACAATCCCTGCCAGGGAATAATGTCGTATTGTCTTGGTTTGCCAACCTGCTTGAAATTACGGCGCAAAAATGAACCAAACGCACCTTTGACGGGGATCTGGCGCGGTGCTGGGAACCGGGAACTGACTGGGTGACGTGCTGGCTCCTAAAACGAGATTCAGCGGTCCAGAAGTCGGGGAAAGCGGAGGTCCCTGGAACGACGAAGGATCTGCTCGTACATCCTCCGTGAAAACGTCGCCACTCCCCAAATTAAACGTCGGAGGGTTCAGGGGAGCAGGGCAGGTGTTAGTCCTCGGTAAAGCGGTTGCGGGTCCGCCGCTGGTGGAGAGTGACACTTGGTTAAAGGTTCCGTAGCCGCTGCTGGATGACAGAGGGGGAGCCGTCTGCGCTGACTCTCCGACGTCCACGCACCGGTTCTCGGCTTCCCGAGGGCCACCAACTCCGTTGCTTAGACTGTAAACCGGTCGTCCGTCTAAGGATATGTTGTTGAGGAACAACAGGGCCGCTTGTCTCCGACGGGAATCCCGGTTTTTTCGCAGCTGTTCTTTGTGTGGTTTGGCTGTATCGGTTCGAGGACCGCAAGCTGCGGCCGCCATTCTACTGTGAGCGGCTGGAAACAGACAGCGCGACAGGTTGAGCTCTGGTCACGCCCCCTGATAGCTTATTGGTTGAAATTCCCAAGTGATGCATATTAATGACTCTTTGCAGCAGCGGATTGGACGGAAGGTCTTGGTTCATAGTTTTGTCTCGTCATCTGGCTGTTCGCGTGCAGGATGAGCCAGAAATATTTGCTTACGTCACCCAAATAATTAAATAATACGTTTTTACTAATATTAAACAGTACGGGATTTTAAGAAAAGCATTACGCATAATTCTGTGAAGTACATATTTATATTTGTAAACACAGTTAAGTTTTACAATGCATAACTCGTCCACTTACATCGATATGTACATTACTTCAATCCTTTGTTTTTAATTTTATGTATTTAATGTTTCTATTTCTTGTGAAAAATATTTCTTACTGTAAAATAAGGAAACATGATTTCCTGAACGTGGATTCCGTGTCACCTTAAATTTCTGTCTATTATATATAATTACCTATAAAAACGATAATAATAATTATTACCTGTAAAGATTGTATTTAAATACACGCCCATTTTCATAAAATATGTTTGTTTGGCATAAATGAGGTTCTTGATGCAACAGTTTGTATATTTTAATATGGCTGAGAACATTAAGATTAAGGCGTTAATTCTGTTGCTCCACATTATCGGCTGTACAGTAACAAAGCCTGAGCTAATATTTCATAATCTACTTGTGCACTGATCCACTGTAACCCTAAGCAGTCTGCTGAAAATAAGTTTTAAAGTAACTAGTTTTATTTTTACAGAAATCTGTCTCGTGTCTTTGAATCAAATTAATTCCCTGAGGTTTTTAAAGTTTAAACGTTATTGGCCCTATAACCTAACCAAACAGTGATAAGAGAAAGCTTTGGATGAGTTCTTCAGATTATGCCACGTTTGGTGCCAAATACATATTACAGAGTTTGGTGTTATGTCACCACAGTTCTAAAAACTAGTAAAATAAATCAATGATTGTTAGGGGATGTTTGGAATAAGGTGCTGTTGTACCTGTAGGTATCAAAATCATGGGTTCAGCCGCCCCGATCCTCCACCCCCCTCCCTGCAATTCATCTCACGTTTTCTACGCAGAAAACCTCAAATAAATAGTGTTAAACAAAACAAAACAAACCCTAATACCCCTTATATATACACCCATATACCCCTTTTACATACTAAAGTGCAGTTTTCACAAGTAACACAAGCAAAACCAAACACACTTTAAA
Organism: Botia almorhae; assembly: GCA_036877575.1. Lineage (NCBI taxonomy): Eukaryota > Metazoa > Chordata > Actinopteri > Cypriniformes > Botiidae > Botia > Botia almorhae. The sequence goes on from JAZGTJ010015252.1 coordinate 9,303, forward strand.
GCTTTGGTCAGATCAGTAAACACACAATTTTGCTTTATTTCCCAAATAAAACACATGGCTAAAGTTCGACGTCTTTCGACAGCAACAGTCTGGCAGCTGCAGCGTAAGGCTTAACATCTTTCAGCGTGTCTACAGTAAAATCCAGCATTGACCGGTGAAGAATATGATCCAGAATGATCAGGTGGAGCATACAGAAGCTGTGCTGAGGTGTGTCAGCTAGCACCAAACATGGCGACAGTACAAAATGGACTCACGTAATGGTCATGCTTCTGTAACGATGGATTTATGGACTTAGCAATACCATCCTATCAGTCAACACAGCATAACACAATAAATAAGTTGTATGAAGGAAAGAAAGACAGAAAGAAAGAAAGAAATGACGTACTCACAAAAAATAAACACAAAAAAGTCTTTAAATAAATGTCAATGTATAACAAAATATAAACAAACAGAAAATACTGTGTTGATTTCTTCATATGCATTTGCAGATGTACAGTCTACAATTCAAACAATCACAAATATTATTGCACTGTATCATGTACATGGCATGAGATGGCATCATCATAACACTGAGAGCATGTTTATGAATCGCTCAGAGAGAACGGTTTTCACACGTAAAACACATGTAGAACATGTAAACATGTGTTACATGATTTTCTTACCTTCAAATGTCACATAGGAACAATGAGCAAGTTTAACCTTTGACCCTTTGAATCTTCATTAGCTAGTTGAAATACTGCTGCCGTATTACCACACAGGAATTCAATAAACGAGTTTAATCAGGTGTCCTTGAGATAAACAATCATTTCATTCTTATTAAAGCTGCACCCATCCACTCTTCAGCATCTCCACTATGACACGACTGTCCTTTGAGAACACCTAGCAAAAACTGAACAACGCAGTAATTGTATTTCTTTGAAATGTAAGCGAGAACGTCCACTGACACGTGACTGTGACGATGACTGTCTGAGGAGTTTCTTTTAAAAACAGTCATAGTGTTTCCTGACAAAGAAAAGATCTCTGTCTGTTATAATCACACGTTCTGTGCTTATCGATGCTTGACAATGTTATCAGTGAGCTTAACTGTTCAAACTGTTATTTTTTAATTGAATGGACACAGTTTGTTCCACATTTCCACCCATTTTAAAACATAACAGCTGCTGAAAAGGGTTAAAACGCACCTTTCAGATGCTGAATGGCCAAGAACGGCCTTGTGCACATCAAGACCTGACTGAATACTGAACCCACTCAGCACTTATTATTATCATGTGTTTAAGCACCATCACTGATATACCAGGGAGCAGGGAACGTTCTCAGAACGTTAGCTAGCGTTCTCTCAAATAACTATATAATTATAACCAAACCATAATGTTAATACAACGTCTAAAAAACTGAATGTTTTGAATGTTTTATAGAACTTTCGAAATAACATTTTTAATGGTTTTGTTACTACTGGACATGTTAGGGAAACGTTTTCACAACCTAAAATGATGGTTGGGACACTGATTGTTTTGTTCCACATACATTGTTTTTGTTACTGTGGCTCTCTGTACTCTCTGTGTGTTCTTTCTGTTTGGAACTGCTTAATGATGCAGAAGGCTGTCTGCATAACTTCTTAACTCTCCCGACCAATCAGCTGTGGTAATGTCGACTGTCCCCACATGGTGGCCCTTTTTTAGGCACTAGTACATGATGCCGGGTGCCTCTATGGATAAAAGGGTCAGCAGAGGGCCATGTGGAGATCTGACAAGCCCTGCAAAGTGTTTTCTGCCTCTCCTAAACATCTACTGCCTAATAAAGTTGGAGAGGGCTGACGTTGCACACCTATGCATTATATCCTATATCTGGAGAGGATAAGCAGCTAATTTAACTTAATAAAGTTCCTTAATGTTCAGACTGTTGTCTCATACTCCATCACTTCCTTAGGTGTACCGAGACATCGATACTGGATCCTTGGTGTGACTGGAGACGCACTTTCTAGTACCAAGATGGTCTTTCGCAGCCTGCGGTCAATGAAGTGGGCGTCCCATGCTGGGTACTGTTTCCTGGGCAGGTCGATGCGAATTACCGGCCCCTCTGTCCTTGGGGTGAGGCGGGGCCCAGGGGTTCGAGCGCATGTGACGGGCCTCACCTTAAACACATCCCCTCCACAGTCTCCACCAGAAACTGTGTCTCCTCCTTTAGTCCTCTGCAGTGTCCGCGGGGGGCTGCTCACCACATCCGGAGGTGCGGCAGAGGTGGGGGAGGAGACGCAGGGCTCTGTGACAGCACCCACCCTGACCCCACAGCATCCAATATGGGTCCCAGACACAGGTCCATCCGGGTGTAGCAGGCAGTAATAAACGAACATAAAAAATGTGCCCAGGGCGTAACTGCAGGCGACCACACAAACTATCACCACGGCATAAAAGTCTGAAGTTCGAGGACTGCGGTACATGTACCACACGGAGGTAAGAGCCACGTTTTCAGCCAGGACTATGAGGCTGTAGAGGAGCAGGCGACAGCGAGTGGGGCCCTCGCGGACGCTGAACCAGCAGAAGATGTACACCACGCCCACCATCATGTTGTAGATGATCTCCTCCCATTTGGACATGCAAAAGTCGGTCTCGCCCTGGATGATCCAGAAAGTCATGGCGCACCAGTGGGCCACCATGAAAATGCCAAAGTAGAGCTGAAAGATGGAGGCGAAGAGGGCGAAGGCCATGGCGCGAGCGCCCACTGTGAACAGATGCCACAGGACGTTCACCATCAGCGCTTTATACGACATGGGGAGCTTGTCGTCGCGAGAGTCCCGTAACTCCTTCTGATAGGACGCCATCATCCAGCCCAGAGACACCAGAGAGGCTGAGGCAGACAGACCTGCAGCACATGAAACACAATGAGAAAACTGAACTGATGCCGAGCGGCTGGAACAAACAAACAGACAGTTCAATTATGCTGTTATTTTAAATGCTGAAAAACAGTAGAATCAAGTTGTGGATGCTTAGATTGTGTTTTATGTATTAGAGAGGATATTAATCATGTGAGCGACAAAGTGCAAGTCCCCAGAAAATCAAAAATGAGGTCAAACATCTCGGTTCAAAGAGTTTTTGACATCTCACATCAAAAGTCAAAGATCTGAATAAGAATTCAAATTGAGTTTTTCCGAGACCAGATTCTGAGCTGTTCCATCGGCGTGTGTAGTTTATAGCTCTGTGCTAAAAAACAGCAAACAGAAAGAACAGACCAAGAGAGGATAGTGATATGTTATATGTAACAATAGCATGTTCTTTTGGGCTGGTTTAAATAAACTATTGTCGAGTTTGAAATGAATATCTATCACCGTTTAATCATTCGGATGAGCAAATAAGAAATAAGACCCACAATTCCCTTCAACAATATCAAAAGAATTCTGTAGAGTGTGAGGAAGCTCTCATGAATATTTGATCAGGGTTCAGTCTGTCCATTCATCAGCTCATCTGTTTAGTCAGGAGTATAAAGCAGAATCTCCTCTTCTCCCTGGCTGGGTTTCCAGCTGTCATTCACGACACTGAATGTCATTCTCAGTGACTACAGCAGACCAAACAAAATCCAGAACATCCATAACACCCATGACATCCATAACATCTATAACACCCATAACATCTATAACACCCATAACATCTATAACATCCATAACATCCATAACACCCATAACACCCATAACATCTATAACACCCATAACATCTATAACATCTATAACACCCATAACATCTATAACACTCATAACATCCATAACACCCATAACATCTATAACACCCATAACATCCATAACATCTATAACACCCACAACATCTATAACACCCATAACATCTATAACACCCATAACATCCATAACACCCATAACATCTATAACACCCATAACATCTATAACATCTCTCTTTGCACTCAAGGGGAGAAAACCTTGTGCTGGAGACCTGCAGGTCAGGACAAAGCACAAGGAAACTCTTGCACTGCTGTGTGTAGTCTGTACTGCTCTAAGGTCTGCCACGGTTATCTCCTGAGACCCGGGTATGCCGTGCTGTGATATCACATTTTGCCTCTTTTTGGCATTCCTCAGGGTGATTGTTATCTCTGTGAATTTGATGTCTTCAGCAGTCAGCCTGAAAGTTATACGAGTAAGTCTGTCACAGTACAAACATGTCAGTGAGTGACATCACAGATGACAGCCGTTCAAAAAAGATCACATCCT
>JAZGTJ010015253.1:0-13512 GCA_036877575.1 Botia almorhae
CCATTTCACAGCAATTAGCGGCTATTTTACAGGATTTTATTGGCAACTTTTTTGCCAGTAAATTAATGTAAATTCTACAGTATGTTCTTTACAGTGTACATAACACAACCTCATTGCCTCATACAATATAAAAGATAGACAAGCTCTTGAAAAAAGCAGTTTGTGATATAGTGTCAGATTTGAGCGGACAGCTGTGGACATACAGTGGTGGTTTAAATGTCTGAGTGCTAAAATGTTCAATTCTAGATCTAATGTAAACCTGAAAATACACAGAACATTTTGGGATTTCTAGTTCATTAATAAAAAAGCACATTTTGTGAAATAGACCAAGTTAAAAGATTTCCTTGCCTCCATTGAAGCACACTGGATGCTCTTTGAAATGTTTTCAAGTCAAGCAGAGATAACATGATGATCACAGGTTTGCCAACTCAAGTACAAACTGTCCTTAAAGCAAAAAGTGGACATTTCAAAATAAAAGTTTTTTTTAAATGGGCTTTGGACTGGATTTTTAAAGTCCACTGTATCTGCAGACAGGTAAAATGCAGGTGCAGCCAAACGCAATGGTTCAGCCAGGTGTGTCATGAAATACATACAAAAAGCATGTACAGCAGTCTGGCTCTGCTGTTGTGGTTTTGATATTCAAAACTGTCTGTGATTAAACCAATGTTTGGGAGGAATAAAGGGCTTTTCATGCAGCTTAAAGTCTCTTGATCACAGAATTACCATTTCAATAGTGGCAGCCATGATTGATACGCATCATTATCGGTAATGAGAGTAAATCTGCTTTAAACTCAAAACATCTATTCTGCTCATCCAAACAGGAAAGAGAGAAAATGAGAATCAATCATGCTGGCTGAGATGAAAAGTGAGCAGTCATAAAGAAACAATTTGTGATGCTTGGAGCGTCTTTGGCTTGGAGGAGTTTCACTCTGCTCCATGTTATATTCTGAAACATCAATTTGAAGTCTCTTTTTCTTTCTCTTCCCATTTTTCCACAGCGGAAAACATCTCAGTGGATCCAGGATGTGAGGGATATATATCAGGATGTGTGAGCCTCCCTGAAGAGCAGAAGCATGCGCAGACATCAGTCCACAAGCTGGCAGCGCGGGTACAGTGGGGTGAGGAGCTAGTCTTTGCCCTGCCCCTGGAGGGCACATTGGGAGATGACGGTTTAGATGGAGAGGTGTCTCTCTCCCTTCACTGCTGTGATCGATTTTCCCAGAATTCCACTCTGGGCACAATGCGCTTTAAACTGGCTGATGTGAGCATGATGTTGGATGCTGACTGCTGGGTTGACTTACAGCCACCCAAACAGGTGAGAAACATTTAAAAATGTGTACTGTATTTTAGACTACTGTTCAATAATCCTTTATCCTAAACTGGAAGAATGCATTAGAGACCAAGATTGATTTGCAGGTGCTGTTTGAATCTATCTCAGGGGTCAGTAGTTTGAGACCCTGCGTAAAATATGGCAGATAATTAAATCACAGCTATATGGGCAAGGTCTATTAATATACTGAAAAATAGGAGAAAGATATCAATGGACGTTGTTTGACCTTTACAAATGTATTAGTAGGCTAGTGGTCTGCTGAGGGAAGAAAAAGTCAACCAGTGACTCATGCTGGAGGTCTGTGTTGAGTCTTATTGTGCGCACACACACACATGAAATCTGACATGCCTTAATTTACCAGTAAGATATGAGAATGTGAAAATTATATATTATATAGAACATATTATATGAAACATTTTTCTTCCAAGATAAAAGATACAGGTGATCTCTCTCACTGTACAGCAGTAGAGGGCATATTCTACTGACACACACATGCAAAAACAACCGCACCTCATTAATATGTAATGTTGCCATGGTCACCCACTTGGTGCGAGATGTTATTATGGGACGCTAGCGTGTACTTATTGATTCTGTGTACTTCAGACTGATTCTGAATCATCTTCAAAAAATAAATCTGTGAGCATTTATTTAAAGATACATTCTCTCCATCCACACCTTGTGTGCTTAGAATCTCATGGGTTTCAGGTCATATATGTTTGTGAACACACACACACACACACGCTCAGATTTGTCAGGTTTTTCTGACTTTTGGGTACACACACGTATTCCACCCACAGTGCTGTTTGATCTGTATGTGATGTCATAGCCCTCCTGAGCTTTATCTGTGTCATCACACCTCCCAGAGGAGATCCGGTTCCAATACACACACATACACACGTGCCAGGAATTACTAACCAGCATTGGTCTGCAGAGAAGGGGGGGGGGGGAGTGGGAGGTGGAGGAAGCAAAATTGAATGGCTACCTGAGAAGCTGTCATGTGGCCTTTGGTTGGCATTTGTGTGTGTGTGTGTGTGTGTGTGTAACAGGCCAGGCCTGTAATAAAGATGATGACGCAGGTTGCACTGGGCATTATGAGCACCATTCAAAATGATTTCTTCATGCACAAACAGTGACCCAGTGACTAATGCAAACAAAATAATAATAATTGTATATTAATAATTGTAACCACATTATTCAGCCCGATCGTTTTGACCTTACAATATTATCAGTTTTGTCACTGTGACCATTTGTGTCATCGCTGGCATAATATCAAACATCAACATTTGAGAAACTCAATCTAGTCAGAGCTGATTCAACAGCACCAGATTACATTAACTTTTTGAAGGGAAATGTCACGTTCTGCTCAGGCAGATGGTTAAGAGGGCTGACTGAAGACGGTTGGTGGATTTGTATAAGGTCATGATGGTAATGAAATACAATCATTCAGAGTGTTTAACCTCAGCGCTGTGCTGACAAATTAGTCATTTAAAATCAGCAGCTTTTTCCCTGAGAAAAGAGACAGTCACAGTCAATCTGCCACAAATTACCAGTACATTTGCGTGAAATTACTTCCCATAATGATGATGAACCACGCAAAACAAACTGCGAGTGTACAAATCCTGTAACTATGATCAGCAGGTTTTTAGTTAATAATTTGACCTAAACTTTCCTTTAAGATGTCTTTTAAAATACTCATTGCCATTTCTCAGCAGGAAGTGACATCATCAGCCGGAGAGCTATTGTTGTCGCTCAGTTATCTACCAGCGGCCAATAGACTTGGAGTGGTTGTAATGAAGGCAAGAGGACTTCTCTCAGACAAACTGAAAGACAGCATAGGTATTACCACCTCAATATGTGTACAATTCACTACCAAACGTATGATTAGAATTACACCCACTGTAACATGAACATTAAATACAATACTTAATCAACCTTAATCAATTACCAAATAAAAGTGTATTATGTCCTGTCAGTCCTCAAATGGAAATAATCAGATCAGATATTCATATCAGCTATTATATTAACATACATGTATTTAACAATGTTCAATTAAAAACAGAATACTCTGCACTGTATTTCCCCTGACAGATCTATCAGTAAAGCTGACTCTGAAACATCAAAATGCCAAGCTGAAGAAGAAGCAGACGCGACGAGTGAAGCACAAAATTAATCCGGTCTGGAACGAGATGATGATGCTGGAGCTGCCCAGCGAGCTACTGGCTAAATCCAGCATTGACTTGGAGGTACTAAACCTGGCTGGCCCCGGGACCCTGCTGCCTCTGGGCCGATGCATGCTGGGTCTCCACACCTCTGGCACAGGCCTGCAGCACTGGAAACAGATGTTAGATAACCCACGCAAGCAAATTGCAATGTGGCATCCTCTATATCCCTAAGAGTTAATTATTCTATTCACATTGTCAAAAATACCACCACATTCAGGCACTACCTATACACAATGAATGGTTTAATGTGCGGTTGGTTTTAATGGTAGTACTCTGTACTTGTGTAAAAATATGTAGTACTCAGATATAACAAATACAGTATGTAGGTAGATATGAGTGAACCCAGTTGTTATCACTTTGAGGTAAAGCTGAAGACAGTCACTACAGTACTAATATTATTACACAGTCATTCAGAGTATTTTAACGTAAGCAGTGCTGCATTTACCTTTGGTGTTGTTGTTAGCGTGTGTTTAAAATACTCAATGCTATTTTGAAATGGTGTTGGAGCTGTAATAATTTCCCAATACACACCAATTAGCTTGAAACTGATTGAAAATGCCACCTCAAACAATGGGAAGGTCAGACCACTGTATCTATAACAGAACAGAACAGCAACTCCCTCTTATTATGAATTAACATTCCCAACACATCTGAGGTGAAAACCATCTGTGGTTGTTACGACCCTTTTATGATCCGACAGAAAACACTCTTTTTATTTCACAGGTTAAAATGTTAAATAATATAATAGCTGATTATTACAAAGAAATGCACTTTATTCTATCAGATTAATAGAGTTTTAATAGAATATGAACCCAAGTGTGTCTAACATGGGTGAGAACAGAAAGCAGGACATCTAAGCAAAATGCTCTATTTAAAAATTTGACAGCAAACCCCAATAAATCACACTGTGAAATAATTTCATCTGCCTGTCAAGTAATGTTAATAACTCTACAGGGTCTAACAGGGGCAGCTTCATTCTTTTCAAGGTGCATGTACTGTATAAGGTTCTTAGAAGAAAAGTTAAGATATGTCTACGTGTCTTATCATTCTTTAGGTTGTCCTCTAAATGTATGACTGAACAATGTGTCTGAAAGCTAACATAAATATTAATGTTTTCAACAATTTCATTGTGGCATCTCAAACAGTCAGGTGGTTGCAGGGTACTGGTTCAGTCTTAAAAGATGACCCGTTTCCTGTTATTAATTAAAAATACCTGCTAAACACCACATAACTAGAACCAAGAATATTAAATCTGGAAACCTATAGTTAACAATACCAATAGTATTGTTTATCAGGCTTCCTAATGATCAACCACAAACACTCACCACAGCTGCTACAGCAAGTGCCACAAAACAAACTGTATGTATGAAATATTTTGTGTTTCTTGCATATATACTGAGACATACTGAAGGATATAATATGCCATAACCAAACAGCAGCAAGTGACTGAATACTCAGCTAAAACTAAGTATTTATTATATGTGTTTAACTGTTTTGCGTTTTATGTGAGCTAATGATAATATAATCTTATATATATAAACCGAATCACATTATCTATTATATCATTTTGAATTTATTGTATTCGTTAGGCACTATTTATTCAGATTATCTGATATAATCAACCTTATGGCAGGGGGAGGCAAACACATGCAGGGTTTTACATTCTGTGCAATGTTTTAATTGCTGATTATTTTGTTCATAAATAGATCAGAGAAATATCAGACGTGTGTAAAATATTTTGATAGCAAGCTTTAAAGATGTTTTAAGTCACTTCCTTGGGTAGCAATAAGCTGAAGCAGCGCCGGTTCTCAGTGCTGCATGACCTTTCTTAATAAATTTATTTAATAATTTAAATAAATTCATTTGATAACATTATTCAATGCAATTGACATGTTGAAAAATCTGACTGCAACAGTTCATGATCAAATTCCATTCTTTTAACACCTGTTTGTTTTCGGGCATGATCTATAAAATGTTACAATCACTGAAATCTGGTCCATCTCTATGACTTTCGACATTCTTGTAATTTCATAGTTTGTAATAGTAATCTGTTGCTACACTATTTTTAATCCACTGTTGCTTCTTTTTGTGAAACCATTAGCTTTGTGTTGGTGTGAAATAAATATTCCTTTCTCTAAATCTGTTGATTCTCGTGTGTGGTTTCTAAAAGATACGATCTAACAGATATGACTAATCTCTATTTATAGAACTGCTCAGATTTCATATACGACACACAGATGAACACGGCCAGGAAGTGACAGACTGCACCTCCCACAATCAGCATCACATTAACACACTGACTAATATATCGGAAAAAGAAAGAGGAAGACCGAACGAACGAACAAAATTATTATAGTAATCGCAGACACTCATAGCACTTAATCATGGCATATTAACGTCATCCTTCTGTTTGCGTTTCTCTTTCTGCTCTATTTTTCCCCCTTTCAGTCTGAGCACGAAAAGAAATATATGATCTATTGTCTTGTTGCATAACAGTGTATTCTCTGATAGTATTAGCAGACAGGCTAGGCAAAGAACCTAGTCTTATTAATGTGTGTATGAATATAATGGATGAGAAATCTACTTCCTGCTTTTTGTCTTAAAAACAACACAGAATACACCATTGGTAACTGCAATGCATCATTAAAGAGCTTCTTATATAATCCAACTGATAAAAAAACTCCCACCTGCTGGATATATTGCCCTGTCTGAGCTAAAACTATTTTGTTGGCTTTCTCGTTCTGGAAGATCTGTGTAAATGATTAAATGAATGAATGAGCCGTCCAACGCACTACACATCACCTGATAAATGACTTTAAACGTGCTCTTATCAGCTTGGAGGGTTAAACACAGTTATGACAAAGGGGTTATTGATCACTGGCTTATTGTTTAGGGTTGTGCCTGCCAAACGTAACGGGCTCTTCTACGTAAATAAACTGTCAATTCATTAGTGTGTTTCTTATTAGGTTTGAAAGGGAGGATAGAAGGACACAATACCATATACTATACTGCATGCAATACATATCTAACATAAAATAGAACACATATCATTTTCATTCTGCTGTACTATTTAAAAAACCTAAGAGAGAGAGAGATGGGACACAGAGATAGAGAGAGATCATTAGAGTTATCATTACGCTCTTCTGCTGTAAAACAACATAATTACACCTCATTACCATTATAACCCCAGCACAGACAACACAAAAAACATCATTCTCATTACACACACACGCATCACAGACCATTCTGAATCCCTCTGTAATACTGGGAGAAGTTCTACCGCCAGAAGCAGCACATGAAATATAAATGGAGGAGAAAATCTGCCCTAGAAAATGTTCTATGTAACGTTGAGCTGAGTGAAGCTGCCACTAGCTCCCGGAAACAAAACATATTATTCCCAGACTGTGAGCTTTACTCCAAGACACTTCACTCACAGAACACATTATTACTACCTGTACTGTTCTGTGTCATCACTCTCTTCTCTCTTTGCCCTCTGTGGTCTGTTCGGTGTGAATGTGCCTGAATTACTGTGGTGTTGACAATGACAAACAGATACTGAGGTGAAATGTAATCATGTTATTCATAATATATTGTATATACTTGTATTCTTTCAAAATTTGCTCAGCTTGGAAACAACTCCAAACAAGGTCAGATTAGATAGAGACAGACATCCTGCACCTGTACATGAGAGTGTGGGTGTCAGGGAATATATTCACTTCATCAGCTTTATCACTCAAAATTCCTTTGCTAGCTTTGAGGTTTTAAGGTCTTTTCTGACGCACACACAAAGCAACTGTTTCTAGCTGTCTCAACGTGAATCAAGACTATTGGGGCCTCAGAGCACATGTCTTAGGAGGATAAAAGACAGAGATAGATAGCAAGGGTCGCACACTTTCTTTGCATGCAACTGATGTGACAGTGTTACTGTTTTGCTGTGCAGTAACTCTTTAATAAAGTATTTTTGTTCAACTTTTACTCCGCTCAATTTTGTCCCTTTTCCACCACAATACATAGGAGGAAAAGCTAAATCATTAATTCCTCACATTTGACTGAACATCTTAGCTGTAAAAACAAAAATATTGGCTAGAGTTGAAAAACCACAGAGTGGCAGCTAAGTGGTTGTACTGTTCATTCCTACAGGCTTACAAGAGTATTCATAAACATAGGCACTGTTATAATCAGCTAAATAAACAGGGATACCCAAACAGCACACAGCTTTAGCTCAGGGGTGTGAACATACTCAGAAAATATCTTTTTTCACAGTCATCAGATGTATGGAGAGAACAATGCAGTGATGTTGAAAGCTAACTGAATTCATTACCAGCTAATGAATTCAAACACATGAGGAGAACGCAGACTGAATCCACTCTCTCACAAAAACATGCATGGGCACAGTCTTGATCAACATGATTGCGGCTCCAGACAAGAAAAAATAAGTTTACATTAACATTTATGTATCTCATACATCATGGTGTCCTTCTTGATGGAGACAAAGAAGGTGATGTTATTGAGAACATGGTCTCTATACCTTTAAGCCTTCATAAAACCTGTGATCTGACTGAAGGCTGCTACATGTGTAACTAATCACAGCTTGCAGCGACTGTGTTGTTTGTGTGTGCATCCAATCTGCCCTGTCTCTCCCCTCTCTACCTCTCTTGGGTCAGACGGATCCATGTTGCCACGGTGATATGAGAAGGTTGAGTTATTGGGATCCTTTCTGTATTCAACACAGGATCTGGTTTGTGATTTACAGAGGTGTGACTGTGCTTTGAACAACATGCTTTAAAATCACCACTTCTGTCTCCTTACCCTCACCAATCAGCCCATTAGTAACAGACACCAGATGCAGAGGTCCTTGATTATTACTTAAACAATTCGATCCGAGCCTGGTCGATCAATATTACTAGAGTAGAGAAATCAATAACCGGGACACGTAACTAAGATTAAGGAAGAGAAAAACAGAAAAGAATTAGCAGATTGATCAATTTTTGATTGATTTTTAGATTGATCAGATATGTTTGTCTGATCAATCTAAATGTTGGGACAAATACATATGGAAAGACATTCTCTGTGGGTGGATGTGTCCTCTCGGCAGTAGTAGTCCTAATTGTAGTTCTTAATTACTACAATGGTCAAATATTCAAATGTAAATTTGTGGTCAATAAGCACACATTAAACTTACAAGATTACTGTAAAATAGGCTGTTGCACTCAAAAATACACAAAAGTTAGACAATAGTTCAGACTATTGATGTAATTTGTTTTTCACAGCTGCCGGAACCACAGTCATAATACTGTTTCTGGCCAGCTCAAAGTCTCATACTTTTAAAATACTGAAATTTCTTCTAAATAAATAAAGCAGATGTAACAACACCATTACACCACAGGGTGTTTAAATTAAACAGTTTGACAGTTAACTCTCATGGCCTTCTCTTCATTCTGAAGTGTCTCTCTAGCTCCACCTTGTGTTGGTATTTTTATCTGCATTTGGGGTGGATTTACTTTCTGAGGCTTCACAAGCCATTGGTTCATTCAGAACTGGGCACGTGCTTTAACGCACCTAAATAACCCATGTTTATCTATATCATTATTTTCTCTAAATCACATAATTATTACAGTCCTCATGTCATGTATAGTGTATTTCTGAATATATATGTCCATATTTGTTTGTGCATAGTGCACATGCAGAAAGAAAGACTAGGTAAATAAATTAAGATTATAATATTTAAAGTACATAGCGGACACGTAAACAACACACAGAATCATCTTAGCTACGGTCCTTGAATCCTGTGTAGTGGACAGGGAACGGGTCAAGACTTTAGTTACAAGATCATCAACATTAATAAGTGAGTAATTGTACCTTTAAATATAGTGCTTGTAAAATATAGTGCTTGTTTTAGGTTTACTGTAAAATATTTACATAAAGCAAACCACGCTCAGCTTTGGGCTGTTTTAAAGTACATTCTTTATAGCGTGGGAATGTTTAATTCAGAACTGTTTCTAGAGGGAACGGTTTCTCTGTAACAGCCACCTGACTTCCATGCGATGTCCCGTTGGCTGGAGAACGATAATGTTCCCGGAGTTTTGGATGGATAAACAAGACCCTCACGTGGCCAACACGCCGAAGAAATATAGCCCTGAGTTGGTTGAAAGCTTTCTTTTATGCTTTATATTATGTTTTAAACGTTCAAATAAACATTCAGATTCACACAGTTGCTGAAAGGTTAACGCTGTTAGTTAGCATCATGTCCTGCTTTGCTACTTGGAAACCGATGTAGGGATTATTTAAGTGCACAACAAAATCGACATTTAGTTGGAGAAATGTCTTAGAACTACACCTACAATGTTTAATGTCACTATATCTAAAGATGCATCAGGCAACAGATTATTTTTCTCACATCCGCTAGCTCACTGTACTGCGACCCCACGCAACTAGCGTCTGCTGTTGATCTTTTCATGATGCTGGTGTTGATAGTATCCATTCATATTACTTAATAGACAGAGTGGCAAATGTATCACGTGGAAGTAACCCAAAGCCTTACATTTACCACGTTGCCAAATTCGTCTAAATATTAAGCAATACTCTGTGGAACTGTTTATCATTTAAGTGCTGAAATGCTGTATATAAATTACAGGTTACTGTGAACCATTATAAATTAATGTAGAAAATGGTGTGTGCATACTTTAAGCTGTAGATGTTAATGTCTATTAATTATATTAGTATTACATAAATAGTTAGTAATAGTAGTCATTTGTAATGACAAGTATCAGAGTGGTCATGGTGATATTTCTTGCCTCTTAGCTGAGCCTACATAATGAAACAAAGTCTAAATGAATCAGTGTACAATATTGTCTCATTGGAGTGCATTTTTTATCTAGTGGCTACATGCACTGAAGGAAATAAAGAGCCTGAGAACATGAGAGAAACCATCCACAGTGTGCTGAGGTCAGTACCACGAGGGCTGACCCTGGGCCCCTCTCTGGCTAAAGATGGACAACTGGGTCTTTGGTGTGTTGGGCGAGTTTTAGAGAAAGGCACACTGTTAGGTCTGGAGGAACCTGGCAAAATGCTCAGGAAGGAAAAGTTAGAAGAGGTATGCTTACCAGTGTTTATTCCCCAAACAGTTTCATTCTGTACAATACAGTTGTCAGATCTTTGTTAAAATGTGTGTGAGGAACAGTCATGTTTACATTAACCTCTCACATGGTATTGCATGTATGTTTGTTTGAAAGTATTACTAAATTCTCAAGTTCAAGTGGCATTATTCCAGCAGTTTTTAGTAGCTTTAACTGAAGCTATAAAGTAAATATGTGCTCTTTTTAACAGGGATTACAAAATACATGCCAAACTGTGTTCAAAGGGCAACTCTCAGATGAACTGTACTGGATGAGGTTTGTTTGTTTGTTGTTTTGTCATGCATTTAAATTTTTTGTATATTTTACATAATTAGTACATTGTGTAAGACAATATAGAATCACGTTTGTCTTCGCAGGTTTGCCTGCTGTACCCAGAATGAAGATGAGAGGAATGTTAGTGTGCTTGAGGTGGATGGAAGGCAGTGTCTACAGGTCAGCCGGGACATTAAACCAGGAACAGAACTGCTCCTCTTGAGAGATCAACAAGAAGTCTCTCTTGACTCTATAGAGCCGGAAGAAGAAACAGTAACCTTGCAAGAAGTCTGTAAACATGGTTCGCAAGACAGAAAGCAAGAGGAAGCTCTGGAGACCATTCCTTTGGATCACCCCACAGGCTGTGCATGTGAGTTAACACATACATTTTGTGCTGTGTAGGAGAGAGTTCATTTTTTGCATATAATATGTAAATGCAAATTGTGTCTTCCAACAGATACTGTTCAAGGTGGTTTAGAGCAGAATGCCGATATGAATGTGACACACGAGGAAGCAAAACCTCAGATTCAGCAGAGTAAACCTCAAATCAAGTTGAAAATGCAAGTTGTGCAGGACTGCGATTCCAGTTCACTAGAAATCAATGGAGCAGATGAGGCACACAAGGAGAGTGAAGATGAGCAGGCTGAGGAGCTTACTGCTAGAGAGGAGATTCAGAACATCAGTGTGACCACATCGCCAGCCCCGAATACATCACAGCAGCTGCAGCCAGAGAGAAGCCTGAGGGCCAGCTCTCGCCTCGCAGCTAAACCTCGAAAAGTGCACTCCTCAGCCAACCGTATCTACAAACAAATAGATCTGAAAAACAGGTCAGCTGAGATAAGTAACAGCAAAGAGCAAGTTAGTGAGGACCAGTCCAATGAAAGCACAAAGATCGAGGGTTCCGGCAAGGGCCAAACTGAGCAAGAGTTGCAGGATTTTTCTCAACTCAATATACGAGAGAGGAAGTACAAATGTGAGCAGTGCGACAAGAGTTTCTTTCAGCTCTGCCATCTAAAGAAACACAAGTTTACACATCAAGAACAGAAGCCGTACATGTGCACTGAGTGTGGTAAACACTACAGCTCACAGGAAAGTTTCCAAGCCCACCTGCTGATGCACCGCGGTGAGAGGCCTTTTAAATGCCAGCACTGTGACAAAACCTACGGCTTAAAACGCGATCTCAAGGAACATCAGGTGCTCCATACAGGTGAGAAACCATTTGTCTGTGACATCTGTGGAAAAGCGTTTGCTCGACGACCTTCTCTACGCGTCCACAGAGAAGTCCATCGGACCAAAGAGCCTGACTACCAGGCTCCTAAGATCAAGTGCCCAGAGTGCAATAAAGAACTGGCCAATTCGGGTTCTTTGAGGAACCATATGCGTCTGCACAGTGGAGAACGTCCATACGTCTGCCAACATTGCAACAAGAGCTTTCGTCAGCGTGGCAATCTACTGGGACACCTGCGCATCCACACCGGAGAGAAACCCTACAAGTGCAATCACTGTGACCAGCGCTTCTCCCAAATACCTGAACTGCGCAGACATGTGATTTCACACACGGGTGAGGTGTATCTGTGTCCCGTGTGTGGTAAGGCTCTGAGGGACCCTCACACGCTACGGGCCCATGAACGCCTGCACACGGGAGACAGGCCGTATAAATGCGAACAGTGTGGGAAAGGGTACACGATGGCGACCAAGCTCCGGCGCCACTTAAAGTCACATCTGGAGGAAAAGCCATTTCAGTGTCAGGTGTGCGGAGCTAAATACACAATGATGCAGAGTCTGCAGCGGCACCTACAGTCACATAAGCACTCCGATCATACTTTGCCCACACAAGGTCGACCAAGAAGGTTGAGCCGAAAAGCAGGAAGTGATCCAGGCATGAGTGACTGCATGAGAGTGGAATACGTTCAAGCCCCTGCCGACTTTACAATGGCGTCTCATCTAGAAAGTGTAATTCTGGATTCTGGAGTGTTCCACCATGACACAATTGTTTTGGAAAAGGGAGTTGAGAAGGGGGTTGATCACATTGAACTAGGTGAAAACATTATTGAGATTATTGTCTCAGACAGCAGTGCTGAATGTATAGTAGTCCAAGAACAGCCTTCTAATGTCAATAGTGTAGAGATTAAGGAACAGGAGGCTGGTAATAAGTGTATAGTTGTGCAGGACAATAATGCCAGTAGCAGTTGTATTGTACTTCCAGAACAGGATGCTAATAGTTGTTTGGTCATATTACAAGGTCAAGATGGTTTGGGCTCAGTGGCAGAAACTGTAGAAATAGAAACAGGGATGTAATACTAAAGGCTTCAATTTCAAATCTCTCTTTCCTCTGACCAAAGCAACAAAAGTTACAGTTACAATAACTCAAACAATCATTTCAATCCTKTGAGAAATAAACATGTCAGCTCTGTTGAATTAAAGGCTTGTTTTTCTTTGCTTTTCAGACCAGTTTGCAGTTGATATCAGTAAATATTGATCTATGTGTGTAGTGGACCTTGTTTTATCACTATTTATACAGACATTGTAAATCTGCAATGAACACCTGTAAGGAAATTAGCTTATTTAGAAG
>JAZGTJ010015254.1:0-13511 GCA_036877575.1 Botia almorhae
ATGTCCATAAAGCACCCTTGTACTGTAAAGCAGCATAATAATATCACAGAAAATTAAGCAGAGGACTATATATCTGTCTCAATGATTTTCCACAAACTGAATTGATTTATCGCAGAGAGCAGCCGCTTTAATCGCCGTAGCTAATAACCTTTTAGACAGGAACACAAAATCCCTTTAAAATGAGTAAAACCAAGCAGTCATATTGTTAAATAGGTGTAAATGGTGCAGGAACAATAGGGAGCTTCTCATAAAGTGAAAGCGTCCCCTGGAATCTGGGGCCCAGAAGGAGCAGGATAATGTATGTGAACATCTGCTGTGTGCAGAGGGCTGCCAGGACAAGACAAAGCCATGTGTCCAGGCATGGATGCACACACATGGTCCCCTACTACACACACATAGACACCTCACCTGGCCAGCCTCAGGAAAGAGGAATAAAGACTCACAGGAACAATGGCTCCTGTAATAGAACTGGCTGAGGCTGAAAGGAGCAGAGAAGAAAAGAGAAAATGCTGAAGGAAATGAGAATGAGGAAAAGACAGAAAGAAAGAAAGACAGAAAGAAAGACAGAAAGAAAGAAAGAAAGAAAGAAAGAAAGAAAGAAAGAAAGAAAGAAAGAAAGAAAGAGAAAACGCATCCATGCCTACAGGGCAAAAAATATATAGCTGCTGATGGAACGAGAATTCACGTCTAAATGTGACAAATCTTTATGCTCAAAGGCTTAGCAAATGAATATGCATGAGAGAATAAAATTATATGCCTTTAAGCAGGACACTTAGTCTGTGTGTTCACCCTCAGAGGATTTTCAAAGGTACAGCTGAATATGAAGACAATATACTATCGAATCAAAAGTGGTCGTATAAAAAAAGCCCTCGGCCAAGTATAAATGTCATGACACCATTCAATGCCATACAGACTGCAGCCTTAGAGGGTTGAAGCAATGTAAAGAAAGATTAGATATTTGTTATTGCAATCCATTAAAATATAATTTTACAAACATCTGCACCCCTCTAAATATCTGCCAGGGCTACAATATAGCACAGACATAAAAGTTTATATTGCATATTTATGTGGGTTAACGTTCCTGTAGTTCAACTTGTAGAGTACAGCACATTCCCAGGGGACACACATACTTCCCAAATATATATCTAGAATACACTTGTATTTTTTGAGTCCTTGTGTTTTTTGATGTGTGCTGTGCCACGTGGTATCAACCTATTAAAATCTATGTAAAAATATGCAATGTTTAAGGAACTGTCACACAAGACACAAAACTTTGAACTATTATAGTTCTAAGGTTCATGGAATGATGCAATGATGTTTTGAAGTGGATTTCTGGTTTGAGGAGGGGCTTATGCGGACAGAATACATTGATGTAATGGACTATGTGGGGCGATTGCAAGCTAGATTACAAAATGTCTTAGCCTCAGGTGAAAGGTGCTTGGCTGTTAAACACAGGCACACGCGAGGGAGGGGTGTTAGAGATGAATGGACCATCAAATATTGAAGAAATGTCAGATGAAAACAAGGAGCATCATTTCAAAAAGGCAGTAAATGTGCAGTGCTATCAGCATGAAGATTGTTGGGGAAGAGCATATAATCGTGGAGCTTTGTGGCAAGCTGTTTGACAAAAACCTCTTTAATAGAACAAATTCTTCACTCAAAGTCTTCACTCAAACTCAAAAACTTATATCATGGCAACCTGATGCGAGATATTTTTTGACCAAAATATCTCACATAACTGGAAAGTTTAGCTTTGTGCTGTGAAAAACGAATTAGTTGAGAGTTCTCTTGTTTGTAATTGTCTATCAAGAATAATTGTCAAGAACTGTGGCCAACTTGAATTTGTTTGTTCACTAAATGTTAAACGTCTCCATCAGCCAAAAAACAGTTTTCCTATCAGTTGTAAGATCTCATGCTCATCAAAATTTAAATTAGAAACACAAAGCAATAATAAGAAACTTCAGATGGGCTTTAAAGCAGAAGACATCTTGTAATGTAAAGACGTATAATTTATTATTTTTTTAAGGCACACATAAACCCTTAAAACTCCAGATTAAAAACCACCACCAACAACAGCATAAAATAACAACAGCGAATAGTGAAACAATAATCCTATAACAGTAACCATATAATTTATCAGTGCACAATGCATGCTGGGAACTTACAAAGCTTAACTAATCAGCAATAATGTCTCAACTACCAGTTGTACAGTTTAACTACCTTAATGCAGAATATTGCATAAAACTCCAAAATACTCATATTATTCAGATTTTTACAGTAGACTAAATAACTAAATTTTATTTCGCAGTCTGTATGAGATGAATAAACTCAAAACACTAATCTGATAATAAAATCCACCTCTCATTTTTCTCTAATACCAGAGCGACATCTCAATCAGTCTTTGATTAACACCCAGGGTCAGCGTTTGTCCAGTGAAATTGATTTAGGGTGCCACACAATCATAAACACCAGCCTGCCTTCATCTCTGCTGGAAGTTCTCATATCTGATATGCAGCCACATTCAATAACTTCATAAACAGACCCAGTTCTTGTTTGCAAACAATGTTCCACATCCACAAGATAAGGTGATAAAGCAAGAATGAAACCACAAAGAAAAAGAACAGAGGAACGAAGCCAAAAGAGCTGGTGAAATGTCTCTGGTCAGGAAGGAGTTAAGGCCATAAAGATGTACCTCAGCCCTGACCCTTCACACACCAAGGTATCCCCTGCGTGGAATTCTTATTCCCCACCAAACTGACAAAGTGTTTTTAATCTTTTCCTCCCCTGTCTCCTGGAGATTGGGGAAACAAAAATCAATACTCGCTGGCAGGCGATCTAGCAAGCAGGTGAATTACAGAGGCTGCACTCCGGCCACAACCACACGGAGGGAGGCCTTGGAGGCAAGGGACCTTGGGAGTTCAGTTTGAGATGCAGGGGTCAGCGGTTCAGCCCGGGTCCGCAGTCTGAGGAGCGGCGTATTTACTGCAACGGCTCACCGTAATGAAAAATAACTCCAGGAGAGAGGAAGAAAGGGAGAGAGAGAGAGACAGCAACTGAGTGAGGATGAGGAGATGATGGTGTTTGGAGTTGGGGGGGGGCTCGTTTTATTTTTGTCAGCAGGCACTCAAATGAAAGCCAGGGAAGAGAGAATCAGAAAGGTGCAGAATACACCATTAAGCATAAACACACTCTGACAGCAGGGTAACCCTAGAGTGCACTCTTAAAAAAGGTTCATTTGGGTTCAATATAGAACCATTTTTTCTAAGAGTATAAGAGTTCTTCTAAGATGTAATTTGGTTAAAATTACTTGTTAAAATTATCTGTTAAAATTACTATCACACCACAGAGATAAATGATTTTGTTCTGTGCACTATATGCTTTGGATGAGCCTTTGAATAGAGCCTTTCCTGGCATGCTAGAGGCAATTTATAGTATTGCTAAAAATGTAAAACCACAATAAATCGCTCTGATATTAACACACTGGAAAATGCCTTATAAAGACAAACGTTGTATTGTACTCTATTGTCGTAACGCCACTAAAAGTATACACAGTATGTTGATCTGTATGTTTATTTAAGGTTGTCACATTTATCATACATTCACATTTATCAATGCTATACAATAAAACACCAAGCGCTTATTGAAAGCTAAATTTAGAAGGTTTTCACAATCAATAGGCTGGCTGGCACCTGTCGATTTGCTTTTTTCTCTAGTAATTATCCTCTATGTCCATGCAGCTGTCACTGGCAAATCCAATAATACAATACAATACAATTTAATATCTATACCACATTATGATATAGATGCTATAAGGTTGGTATATCTTTAATTAGAGTTGTTTTGCTAATGTGCTTTCATTGATATTGTTTAAAATGAATTTATAACCTGTAATCGGCACATTTGCAAAGGTTGTGTTGCACTTGACAGTTATATGAAAGATTCACAATAATTTAATAACAATAAATGTTTTGTAAGTTAAAAAGAATTTTTTGTGGTAACATACATGTGGTAACAACTAGCTTAATTCAAGCAAAAATTATTACTGATTATAAATAATACTCATTTATAAGGGTCGGATTAAAAAAACAACCCCTTAAGGTAACAATTGCAGGTATTCGTTTCTTTATATGTCCCATTTTCATTTATAAACATTCCAAAAATTATTTAACAAGCTGAAATGTGAGAATACACTCACCCATATATTTGGTGTCATTCCCAGCGAGCTCATTCACGACTGACAAAGGCAAGCTATGTATTACCACTTCACCAAATTTATTTTCTCTATATGAAATAAGCACCTCATTTAGGTAAACAAGCGTTCTGTGTTGATGGGGAGATAGTTTCAGGAAGCTGCTGCAAAAATGTCAGATTACTCAATTACCCCACCACCCGACAGCTGGCAGCCAAACAATTAGGACTGTGAGGATGATAATGGTGATGATGATGAACCAATCTATAATGTCTTTCTTTTTAAAACGAAGTGCAGGAATCTCTGTTATGACCCTGGGCTTGCAGGCCTACAACAGGGTTTGTTTAAGTTCGTATGGACACAAAGAAAAAGGTGCAGAGATTCCAGACAATGGTAATTATGCCATTTCTCCTTTAAAGACATGGATCCAGTATTGAGGTCATTGCGGACCATCCAGCACTGCTTCCATTGAACATTTGGAGCCTTGGGAGTCTGTTGCAGTGGATTGATTTAGACAACAGGAAATAGGTGGATCTTGCTTCCATGATCAATGATTGAAAGTTATCTCACGCTTGCTCTCAAAGGGCCTTTTTTGTGGTGCTAGCGGAAATAACAGTTCTCACAAAAAACGTGCAGCATTAAGTCACATGAGATTGCGTGCTATTTCAAACGATATCTAAAGCAATGGTGATGAGGTGAATCATTCATTAGACTAGTTCACCCCAATCCAACAAACATCACCAAACACCAGATTTTAATGGGTTATTATGGATCCCTGTGTTAACCCTGTTGGTGTTGGTCGGGGCAATGTGA
Organism: Botia almorhae; assembly: GCA_036877575.1. Taxonomy (NCBI): domain Eukaryota; kingdom Metazoa; phylum Chordata; class Actinopteri; order Cypriniformes; family Botiidae; genus Botia; species Botia almorhae. Next base: position 5,003 of record JAZGTJ010015254.1, read on the forward strand.
AAATGACAGTTACATTTCCCGACATTATAAATCCAGTCCTTTAGAATGCTTAAAGTGTCACAGTTTATTGTCCTTTAAACAAAAACAATAGTTGTGGAATGATGTACTATTGTTCACAGGGATGCCCATATTTCTCGTTAAGCTCCAGTAGTCCACTGGGATTTTAACCACGGAAACAAGCTTCTGGACAGAGTCTTGTCAAGGAGAGCCTTTGAACTTCTGGGCTTTGCAATCTTGTTTCTGTTTGTTAAAAATTTCATGTTGCACCTCAGCACTTATTGGAACACTCTGCGGAACTAAACGAGCTGAACTCTGGTCAACCCCCGCTGAAGGGCTGTTCTCTTTTTGTGTCTCTCATTTGCATTAGCATATTAGAGTGTTTTCTGGGAAAATGAGCTATAGAAATTAATTCAGGATTAATTGGTGCCTTTATCTCGTTAGGACAATCTAATTTGGGGGATGATGGAATTGTTTAGACTCCCTTTTGCATAATTGGATTGCAGTGAATGACTGTCATTATCGTCTCTTTAGCGGTGTCTGTGGACCCCCTCTTCCTGGCCTCTACCTCGTAAAGAGCCATCATGTGTTCCGCCAGTATTTTGCTAACCCCTGAAACACAACGCTTAGCCAGAGATGAGCATGTGGCTAACAGCACAGCAGTGATTAGCTCTCATATAAAACCATTAGTGCACAGTCAAAACTGTTCATGGCTAACTAGTAGTCTATATCCCATCTGACACACAGCATATAGGTGCTAACAAAGGAGACAAAGGATTCTGCATGGGCAAAAATAGATATCTGGCTTTGTATGTGCCAATTTGTATGTTTTTAATTGTTCATCATTTTTGACAGAACATCAAATTTTACAGTTCTCAGGGGGCACGTGTACTGAAGAAGCAACTGAATGTGCAAAAGGTGTATTTCATCATTATCATAGTCCTATATCCATGTAACAGCAGTTTTGATTGGCAGGGGCTTTTTACAGTAGCCTAATTATCTACCTAACAAGCATCTTCTAATGCTAACAATAGTTTCAAAGAAAATTTCCAATTTTATCATCCATCAGTCAGTCTAGATATATGCAGAAGATGCTTAGACATGTGCTTTAAAAGCAATTGATTAAAGGAAGTGCCTTAAATACCCATGATGCTGATGGTTAACAGAGAAAACCTTTATGCACGGACATATATGCTGTTCTTCAGCACACACTAATGTTTAACAGGGTTTTACCACCGTACACTGTTCTCAGAGCTGCAGCATTAAGACGTTCCATTAACAGCCATCCCTGATGGAATGAGAGGTCACTGGAGTATCAGTTGATTCACTGTTGTCAGCACCCACAATTCTTGTCTGCCTAAACTGCTTGGTAACTATGGCAACAAGGCTTGAGGGCCCACCATTGTCTCACGTGGTGAAAGAAATCAGGGATATTTTTTACACAGCCGGAATGAGCGTGTGACAAAAGGGAAAAGGAGAAATGAAATGATACACAGCCAAAGATCGATTTAAGATCACAAAGCACTTATCAAATTTTATGGGCTCATAATAACTTTTTCACCCACACTGAATGTTGATGACTAAACCATCCAATGAAGTTTGAAAGCCTCTCCGCCTGTCTTTCATCTAGACATTAAGAGCTGTATCATCGCTGATGTGCAGTCTGAAAACATTATTATTCAAGCACAGCTCCTAATGCTATTATCCTGCGGGCCATTCGAAGTTGTAAACAACAACAGATAGAGAAATGAAATTCAATGTGCTAATGCCAGACAGCATACAGTCCATAAAGCCTATCCTTAAAATACCCATTGTAAGATTACCAGGCTTTGGAATATCATTGTGTGTGTGTATAAACAGTATGTGTGACCTGTTGTTTAGTATTGTTTAAATGTGCAGTATATGATGACCTTTTAAACTAAAGTAAGAATGCAACTGTGCATTCTCTGTGTCAGTAGCATCACCAAGAACAGTTAAACAACAAAAAATTATGATAGTTTCAATTCATACTTTTTCCTACATACTCCCCCCATCAACCACTGGTTGGGCAAATTAATAGGCCGCCCCAAACTTACAGTAAACAGAACAATGTTTTAAAAGTGGCAAAGAGCCACAGTGTTTACATTTCTGGGAAAAAACAACATTCAAATGGCTTACTGATAGTTAATTGCATCCTAAGCTGGCATAGGAAAAAGTACTTATTATAGGTCCTTATTTTAATATATTTTCAATTATTTATTTTACACTGTATATTCCTGATGTATGTATAACCTATCTGCACACAAATTCTTTAAAGGTCCAATTACATAAATCATTTTGAACAATGGAAACACCAACCGCTTTAACATTTATTCACAATATGGCTATAAGATCAAGCATTGGAAGCTATACTCCTCTCATTAGGTTTCCATGTAAAAGTGGCCTGTCAGTGGAAATATTGCACAGTGACTCAATATTGATGACTTTGACTAAATGTCTTTCAGGTCACTGGTGGTCCATACGTGATGAGGAGCAGAGGAGAAAAGAGGGAGATAAGCAGAAACAGAAGAGGGGAGGCAGAAAGGGAGCTAGTGAGTGAAGCAGCTCTCCTGTGGGAGTTGGAGACATTAGGACCCATCAGCTTGACATACGAATCATTCTCTCATGTAAACATAAATATGAAAGTGTGTTCCTGAAGTCATGGCAATTTCTGTTGCTAGGCTACTATGCATTAAGCAGTGTAGCTGTCCCTGTTCATTTCGCTCCAGGGATTTCAAAGACAGCAAAAGAACCTGCCACCTATAATGAAGATTTTCTCCAACTATGCAGCCTATGTGAGCTCATAAACATGGCTTTAAATGAATCAGTATTAGGTTCTGAAAATAGTTTTATTGTTGCATGTTACCAGGCCACACATTGCATGCAGAAATAACTTAAAACTGTGAGTGGTGAGGTAGGAGGCGTATCATATGAGCCTTAAAGAATATATTAAACTAAAAATGCATTGCACGCAGCAGAAATAGTTTTTTATTTTGCATTTTGCATACTTTGTTTAATTTATGTATCCCTTATGTCTGTGATATTTAGTGTTTGTTTTATGTAGCACCTTTATCTGGAGAAGCGTTGTCTCATTTCACTATGTACTTGTACTTGTTTGAAATGACAATAAACCCCACTTGTAACTTGTAACTTGTTTCTACCATGTTACCAGCCTAAAGCACTGTGCAATGACACTCAAAAATTTAAAAAACTTAACCGTTGACATTAACTTTCTTTCTTTCAACAGGTTACTTACAACTGTGTTTTGTTCTTTAAAAGCAAAAATGTGAAATTTATCTAAAGTAACAACCTTACAGTAGACTAACACAATATTTTTGACAACTAATCCAAATCACTCATGGTTAACAATACAGATTTGAGTTTAACCAACACGCACTCAAAAATGAACTCATTACCCTTATTTAAATTAATAAAGGTTTTCACACACCTTGGCTTATTTAGTTAAATTGGTTTTGTGGGGTCAAAACAATTCAGTTAGTTTGCATCAAATTGTTTTACTGCAGTGTTTCACTTTTCAAACAAAATTTCTTACGCCTGTCCTATGTCATGTGGACTTGAGGGTTAATCACAGCTTTGTGATCAAAACAGCACTTAAGACTAACTACAATGAGCCTGTTCTGATTTTAAGCAAATTGTTAATACTTTTTTTGCACAGTGGTAACCTCTTACAACTAACATAACTTTTAAATAGCAGAATACAATAATAAACATTCATACTTTTTCCTGTTCTTATTTTATAATGGATAAAATAACACTTTTTCAACATCAACTCTCATTATCCAGTTTCATTCAAAACATGTCTGGAACTCCTCTGGCCGGTTAATGCTACTTCAACACAACACAAATCATTTATGTACTCCCAACTCAAATGGATTAAAGGCACAATATCGCTGCATCTGAAATCGCATTCGGTAACTGTATGTACTGAATTGAATTAAGTACCTACTTATTGACCATTCCAAACAGTATGTTCTATATATATATGTGTGGGTGCAGTCCGCATACATTCCAGACATACTACATCCACCAGTGTCATGTTCAGTCACATATGATGTCAGAACAACATCTGTGAAAATAAATCACTTAGGTGTTACTAAATATGTTTAATTTAACCACAAGAAATACATTTTTGGTATCTTATCACATACACTAAAAAGAGCTGCTTGGCGTACAGTTTTTTAACTTTTTAAATGAGACATTTTGAAAAACGGATATTACGCCATTGGCAGGTGACAAGTGACGGTGTAAGTACACAATTAAACCAAATTTTGTAACACTGTGCAAGTGGTTTTTGGATACTTTAATTTTAAAATCTTACATATTGTGTCTTAAATGTATTTAATTAGACATGAAAAAGTAAGGCTGTAAAAATTGTATTAACTTGTTTCAATTAGGTAAATTAAACAAGGGGCAAAATTCTTTTTGTGTGTATTTATATAACAAAAATACATAGTTACTTATGTTTTTAAAAAACAGTTTCTGCTCTAGAATCTGATTTTTAAAGAAATGCCACCATTTTAAATAAACCTAAACTGTTTTGTGTGGCTTATTGTTTTAATTTTATTTTTTCTTAATGTTTAGTTCTCAATACTTACTGTTGCTCCCATGTCAGTTTCTAATGTAACCTCATTTTTAAAATACAATATATTGGGACAGCTAGGATCCAAGAATAATATGGTAATGTACAGCACCAGTGTATTCCATAGCACTGTAGGCAGAGAAGCACAATCAAAGTTCATTTGTATTTTGTTGAGTTATCTGTTCTCTTTGTCTCTCATGTTTTTATTCCTGTCTTTCTCAGCTCGGGGCTTCTGGGATGTCCTTTATGCTGGGCTTGCACACTTCTCTATTCATGTGTTTGGATCCCTCATAGAATTTCATGAACCCGGCCTGTGAGAGTAACGTTATTTCACTCTGACTTTGCTGAGCACACACTGAAGTGTGGCTGCTGTATGGCAGCACTCACTAAAACAATACTACAAAGATACAGTGGTTACAGTGGAGATATTTGTCTGTTCTTCAGAGTTATGAGCAACTAACCCTACAGAGACAGTTGAGGAATTAACTCTACACCTGTTCACTGTTTATCAAATTCACCCAGTGATCTTTAATATGTTGAATTGTGGTTGAAATTAAAGCCAAGCAAATGATATTGATAGTGCTGTAGTGAAGGTGCATGTGTCTGCGCATTTAATAAACGTATAGAGCAGCACAGCGATGATGCTTCAATGCAATTTGAGCAGTATGAAATTCTATATCCTGGTGTTGAATGTTGCATCTGATCCTTTGCGATCGGCATCCATCTGTTTATGCGCTCTGCATCACATTAGGTGAGGACGAAAATGAGAGCCATTTTTTTAAACCACATGCCCACGGCACTGTTCCTTCTCACAATATTCGTCTCTGTTGTTTCACCAGGATAGGCAATACACGGGCATGTGAATTCTAACTATGATTTTCCTAAACAGATCTTGTGAAACCTAAATTCGTGTTCATTTAGACAAGTTAATGTTCAGTGACTTCAGTGAAATCTAGCAGCAGGTAATCACACCTCACGGAAGATCTCACGCTTCTAAGCTGTGTGTTGGTTGACGCTGAAAGCTGGTAAATAATACTTGGAGAGATCCATTAGGTTCAAAGCTTCTCGCAGATGACATGAGGTGCACAACCGCCTTGCTGGTGTTCTGTAGATGTGTGTGTTCCTCCTCATTGCTAAAACTGTTGCTGCTGATTGTGGCCATGTTTTTGACCAGCACAGATGTCACCCATCGTGTTAACCTGGTGCCGCTGGTATTATTGTCCTCGGTTGGCTGTCATTGTTTGCCTTCAGTGCTCTACAATAAAGTACTGACCGAGACATTTGTACTAAGGAGCAACAATACGCCAACATTGTGGCTACTGAGGTCAAAACTACTACATTAAATACAGCAATAGAGTTTGATTATGTAAATCTGCAAAACATACTGGTATACTGAAGTTTTGCTCTAAGACACATTTTTTCTAGTTACTCCTTATTTCTTCCTTCTTTATATGTGACACTTGTTTACACAAAATACTAAATATAACATATTTGTGATTGTTATGCTCCACTATGACATATCTCCAACCAACACATTGAACCTCATATTGCTCCTTCTATAACGAATGCATCTGAATATAGAGATCTGTGCTGCTGAAGGTCTGGCTCATATAGTTTGCTGGTTGATGTCCAAAAGAACCTGCCATCATCAAGCAGAAGAAACGTCACACTCCTCCATATCATTTCCTTTATTTCTAATCATCCTCATTTTCCTCAGATTTGATCACTGTCATGCCCTGATGCTTGAGTGGCTGTTCTACACAATAGACCAATATGGTTTTCTAATATGGAGGTGAGATCAATGATCAATAATGCTTACAGCCCCTAAAATGGCAAGAAATAATATCTGAGGCTAATGTGCCTGAAATTCTCATTTAAGAGTCTGTGTGCTAACCTCCTTAGCACGTCCCCTTGAGGAAAGGGGGGATATGATTAGGAATTCGTTAGCAGGCTTCTATTTTTATGCTGATGACACACTTTTCTCTCCTCTCTCCCAATGTTGCTGGCTCTTGACTTTCTCAACGCTTCTCAAACTAGATCAGCTCTTTGCCACAGCTCCAAGAAATGTGATACGCTGTTCATTAAGAAAAAAGCCAGTGGCCCCAGGGAGACACTGGCACTGGCATAATGGATGAATATGATTTGCTTTTAAAATTGTAGCGAATGGTTGAGTTTGAAGTTGCTTGATTAGGCTTAGAACTGGATGGTAGAGGATGGAAGGTAGTCGTGGGTAGTCATATCTAAACTGCACATATGTGCATTTCTGTATATTTAGACTGAAACCAAAACATCAGCTGATGAATTCACCAGAACGTTTTTGAAGTTCTCGTTTTTGTGTAAATGATGAGGAATCTCTGTCCAAGATAGATAGATTTTATTTATTCATATTTATTTATTCACAGACAAAATTCATTTGCATTGATGATTTAATTTAAAAAGCTCAGCAAGTAAAAAAAAATACTTTAAGTAGAATGAAACCATGAAGTCAAATTAGGCAAATGTGCTAAATAAATGTGATGGTGATTAATGCATTTAATTACTCATTTATGTAATTAAATTAATAAGAACTGTTTAGTACATTAAAAAAATTCTAAACATTTTCTATTACATAAAGATACATATATCTAAGTTTTCCGTGTGAAATTTTGCAAATGCAACAAATACATACAAACAAACTTAACTAAAATACAACTTTATGGATATTTCCAGATGTTCTCCATCATTATTGCAATATTCATTTCACACAAACATAGACACCCTCACTAACAAAAGTACTTGCATGTCAATACAGTATTCCCAGATGCAAAACCCAGACAAAAACCCATCAAATATTTATAATTTCTGACACTAGTCAAATTAAAACATGTATAAACAGATGCAAACCTTGGGGCAGAATCAACTGTATCTATGAAGCACCTTCTTCCCCTCCTGCCCCCAGTGGCTTGGGTATTGTGTTCGTGTAAACAGGACACAGGGCCCTTGGACAGGGTATGTGTGGAATATACTGTCTCCACATTTGTTTTTCATTGAAAAGGGGATTGCAGCTCCTGACGGGTATGATTAATCACCGCGCGCCAGACATCTGAATACGGCTCGGGAAAGGTTCAACTTTTTAATTCATCCTACACGCAATCTATTCAAACCAGCTGCTGCCTTTCCCCGCGCTCATTTTCACTTGTTTTCTCGGTGACCACTGCTTCCATTCTCCCTCTCTTTCTCTTTCTCTTTCCTTGGCTTTCATAATTATCAGGGGAGAAGGGGCATTGAAAGCTGTTGTTTTTGAGGAGATTTCGGTCGTGTCAATGGCTTGCGCCGTAGCCAAGCGTCTTCCTTTCTCCGTTGTGTTGAATTATTATTTTGGGTTCACAGATATGACGAGGAAAACAGTCATTTTCCCAGCAAATACCTTTGTGAGCGAGGCACTGCTCTGTGTGATTGTGGAAAAGGTAGGAAAAGTAAGAAAATACATCTTGTTGAGCGCTCTGTATTTTGTGCTGGATTGATTTTCTGTTTCTCTTATTACCAGCAGACAACCCCAAGAGGGAGAAGTGGATCAAAACATTTTTGAAATGGTTCTGTCTCCGGTTCCCTTATTTTGCAGCTCACTTTAGAGGCAGTCCAATATTTCTCCTGGGAAGCTTGAACATACCCATCAAAATCTGTTGGGCAGCAACAGCCCACTACAGCCACAATGTGGTTGCTCCAATTGTATAAAACATCTCCTCCATTATAAGAACAGGCAGAAAAACAAACCGCAGCATGCTTGGCATCAAAGTCATTTAGAAAACAGCAGACAGACACGGAACTATTTCAATAAACCCACAAAGATCCCACAGTACAAACATTTGGTCTATTAAACTATGCACATATGGCCTAACCCTTTCAAATACAATT
>JAZGTJ010015255.1:0-13511 GCA_036877575.1 Botia almorhae
TTAGTACTGCCTTTCGGAAGCAACAGAAGATACTTGCATGTTTCTCGGAAGACAAATTAAATACAATTTACATAGATCTTCTAATGCAACAAGTTCCCCCCCCCAAACTTTTGCACAGGGCCATTTTAATAATTTCAGCCATATTTTTGTCTTGAGGAGTATATGTAAACATATTTTATGTAAAATATGTCTCTCAGGACAGTACTTAATAAAAAATAACATGCTTTGGTATGATAACTCTTATTTTGTTGAAATTATTCACATTTTCACAGATTCTACAAGGGGTGCCTAAACTTTTGCATACCACTGTATGTATGAGCACCACCAAATGCCACTTTTTCACACAGTACGTAAAACGTTATGGACACATAATTGGAAGTTTAAGGACAAATGCTGTACTGTAATATGCTAAATCAACTACAATTTAATTTCTGTAACTGTAAGCTAGCTATAGGTTGATTACTTTAAAACGTGGTTTTGTGATGCTATCAGAAATTGCTTTGTTTGTTTGACCATCCTGGTCGATCTGAAATAGTAACTAATGACAGTTTGAGGTGGGATTGTCCAACTAATGGCGGAAAGAGGAGTGATTAGAAAACGTATGAAAACAGTTATTATTTCAGTTTGAGAATGCAATCCTCCAGTTAATGTAATCCACCACTTGCATAAAGGGAATAAGCTTTAAATATTCTTTAAAGTAAACCTTAGAAACTCAGGAGATTGTAAGACACAACACACAAAATTAAAATGAGATGACAACAGATGTGGGGGAACTGAAACACAGGGAACTAACTTAGACATTTCTTAGTCATGCACATACTGTATATTCTCTACAACATCAGGAAAATCAGACCTTTCTTGTCTGAGCACACAACACAGCTCCTAGTCCAAGCACTTGTAATATCAAGGCTGGAATACTGCAATGCCCTACTGGCTGGCCTTCCAGCCAATGCAACCAAACCCCTCTTCAATCAACCAAAGAGAGACCACATTACACCCCTCCTGATCTCGCTCCACTGCCTACCCATAGCCACCCGCATTACATTTTAATCTCTCACTCTGGCCTTCAGGGCCTGACCGGACTGAAACTTCACCCCCCTTACACCCTGAACTCATTCCTTTAGATATACAGCTCTGGAAAAATTTAAGAGACCACTCCATATTCTTCTTAAATCAGCATCTCTACATTTATGGCAGCCATTCCATTCCAGTGTCTATTAAAATTTCAACACATCTCATTCTGATTAATAAAGTATTGTGACGAGGCGCACCGGGGCAGTCAGCGTCGCCCTGGCAACGGACGCGCCGCACCTGCCCGAGCTCATCACGGGCGGACCGGGCACAGCTGTGTCGCGTCACCGCGTGGCGCTAAAACGCCGCCGCCTTCCGCCCAGAAGCAGAGAGAGATTGGAATGAGGATTGAGAGTCGGATGGAGAGGAAGTTGGTTCAGAGAGCGAGATCTGGAAGTGCCGATAGCCGGAGTTACGTTGCGTGTCCCCCGCGGAGGCAGAGAGCAGCGAGTGGCCGCAAGCCACGAAAGCGAGCACGCGCCACCTCCCACTCGCACCGCCAGGAGGGACGCAACCCCGAGCACGAGCCACACCAGCCGCACCTGCACCAGCAACCAGCCCGGCTGCTTCCCCCATGCATCTCACCACGCACTTCACCCCTTTATTATTTAATAAATCCACCCTCCAGGGTATTTTTGCACCACCTACCTTGTCGTGTGATTCTTCACCCGTGACAGTATCCACAAAGTGATTATCTAAACCAAATATTATTTAAAGAGGAAAAGTATAATCGAAAACACGATTGTGTAATCGAAAACACGATTGTAGTCATCAATGTCCTCTTGCAATAGGACAAGCTGGATGGCATAAACTGTGCTAATAGAACCTCAAGTGGAATCAAATAATAGCTGTTGACCATGCCAAAATAATTGAAGGGTTTTGAATGAGTTAAAGAAGGGGTCAGTTCTGGTTTTACTAGCAAAGGGATACAGTGAGCGTTGGGTTGCTTCCATCCTTAAAATTTCAAAAGCAGTTCATAAGAACAAGGTAAAACTGCAGACATTGGGGACAACACAACTACAAACTGGTAGAGGGCGATAACAACTCTCCATTGAACGAGATGACCGCCAACTCATGTCAGTCAAAAACCATAGGATGACATCAAGTGACATGTAAAAAGAATGGCAAATGGCAGCTGGGGTGAAGTGCATGGCAAAAACATTTGAGACAGGCTCCTAGAGGCAGGGCTAAAGTCGTTCAAAGCTAGAGAAAAAGCCCTTCATCATTAAGAAGCAAAAAAAAAAAAACAAGGCTGAGGTTTGCAAAAGGCCATACGGATTGGACTGTAGAGGACTGGAGTAAGGTCATCTTTTCTAATTAGTCCAATTTTCAGCTTTGCTCAACACTTGGTTGTCTGACGGTTAGATGGAGACCTAAAGAGACCTACAAGTGTCTTACATCCACTGTGAAATCTAGTGGAGGATCTGTGATGATCTGGGGGTGCTTCAGCAAGACTGGAATTGGGCGAATTCGTCTTTGTGAAGGGCACATGAATCAAGCCACATACAAGTTTGTCCTTAAAAAAACTTCCTTCTGCTCTGACAATGTTCCCCAACTCTGAGGATTGTTTTTTTTCCAGCAGAGCAATGCTCCATGCCGCACAGTCAGGACAATCAAGGTTTGAATATAGGATCACCAGATCAAAACCCTGTCATGGCCAGCCCAATCTCTAGACCTCCTAACCCTACTGAAAACCTCTGGAATGTGATCAAGAGAAAGATGGATGGTCACAAGCCATCAAAACAAAGGTGAGCTGCTTGAAATTTTGCGCCAGGACTGGCATAAAGTCACCCAACAGCGATGTGAAAGACGCATGCCATGACGATGAAAGTGGTTATTAAAAACCAGGGTTATTCCACCAAATATTGATTTTTGAACTCTTCCTAAATTAAAACTTTAGTATTGTGTTATTTAAAAATGAGTATGAACTTGTTTTCTTTTCATGAAAACACTGTATCATTTTGTTGTTTTGATCACAGTTCATTTTCTGCAAATAAATGCTCTAAATGAAATATATACCTATTTAACACATTTAAACAAATTTATAAAGAGTAAAACCAAAGAAGTGGTCTCTTAACTTTTTCCAGAGCTGTATATTCCCTTCCACCAACTATGTTTGGTAAATGAGCAACGTTTGATTGTTCCCTCACAATGAGGTACCAGATCCCTCTTTGTGACATTTACCTATTCTATCCCTTTCTGGTGAAACAAGCACTCAAGCTGAGTCTATCAGAACCTTCAAGAAACAATTTAAAACACACCTGTTTCGCAGACACCTGATTAATCCCTAATACTCTGATGTTCAACCTTGTCTCACATATGTAAAAATCGTATTTTACTGTTCCTGTTCCTAGCATCAGAACAATTTCCACTTGTAAATGTAGCTTTGTAGACAAGGCTTGTTGGTTTCTTAGGGTACAATGTTAAACACACTCTCTCTCTTTTTGTAAGTCTGCTAAATGAATAAATGTAAATGTAGACAGGTGAGAAAATTATGGATTGCTATAGAAACAAACAGAAGCACAATCATGATATAAGAAGGCAGAATCTTTATAAATACGTTATTGTGTTTGTGATTCAATCATACACTGTCATGACTGGTTCAGAATAGACACATGAAAGAGGAATACATGCATGTAATTTTATTGGAGCAAAAATATGATCACAATGCTTAGTAATCTGGTGTGTAAACAGTCTTTGATCACTAGTTTGGTATGTTTCCTCAAAGTTTTATTTTCAGCTAGGGACAAACAAGAGATACGGTATCACAGTATCATCTGTATTACTATGAAAGTGTATAATATACTTCTTATAATAGTGGAGGCTAGTGGAGTACTACTCTACCCGCATCCTGCTATAGGGATGGCAGAGGACCATAGCACAAAAATAGGTACTACGCTGCACACAGAGGTGGAACCTCTGTAGAAAGGGTGCTACCTATTTATACCCCAGAGGACCAGCGTTTCAAGGGGAGCTAGTAAATACTAGCTGCCACCACTTAAAACTGCTATCCTTTAAGGTGAGCTGTGCAGGGAGTGGAGGATCCTCTATACACAGGGTGCTACTTCAGACTCACCTTAGGGACAGAAATTTAAGAGGAGCTAGTGGTTAGCTAGCCATAGCTGCTTAAAACTACTGGCCCTGAATGGAGCTCTCAGGGAACGAGGGATTGCCAGAAGACAGCAGTTGAAAAGGAGCCAGCTGATTGCTAGCTGTCATCGTCTAACACACCATCACCTTTGCCAGCCAGGAGGTATCATCCCCCTTCACCAAAGAGGGAGGGTGCAACTCTGTCAATTCGTTGGAGCCAGACTTACAAACATGCTGGCTCCATTCATATAACAAAAACTCACTTTCCAAGGGGAGCCATACAATGCCATCTCCAGCCACTTGAAACTGCAGTCCCAGACTGAAACTAAACTCCTAATATATATTATGAGGAGGGATTAAACCACACTGGCAGCAAACTCTTCCTCAAGGGGAGTAAAGGAATCAGAGAGATGGTTCCCCCGTGACCTCATGAGGATTCAGGAAACTCCAATAATGCAACAAGTGTGGTTGTAAAGGGTCATCAAAGCAATCCTCGAGGGGAGTTTGAACCAAAAGAATTGTGAGTACTTGTGTGACTGTACAGGACAGTAAAATAGGGAAGGAGTGGGATGGGGATATTTCTTTACTCCCACATGAGCCTCGTCCACACTCTGAGCCTCCTGAGTCACATCCTGCGTCTACTGGCTCGCCGGCATGGATGAAAACAGTGACTCAGTGCACCACTCTCCTCTGTGGAGCAAGAAATAACCATGCACTCCTCACTCCTCATGCACTCCTCCGCTAAGTTCACCTGAAAACCTCACAAGGTGAGTTTTCACTACACCTCAGCAGCTGCAGGACCCCCTCTGAGGGGCGTTTTACCCAAACAGGCAGCCAGATGGGAGCAGAACTTCTTCTGTGAGAAGCTTTTGCAATGTATGCACTCAGTTTAGTATTGTAAGTATTGTAAATTTACAATACAGAGTATTGTAATAAGATAAACATTACTTATAACCTCCAAACATGTGTTATACGTTATAAGTTCTTTGTAAAAAGATACGTTTTACTATTGTTGAAACTGGAAAATTTTATTTACATTTTATTTACATTTGGGTGTTGATTTTGTAATAAATGCATAATTATGTGTTAATTCCTGAAATCCTGGTCAACAGCTACTACTTGTGGGGCCTCAACGATCCTGGAGTGCAGTGGTTCTCTAGACCCCAGGGCGAGGAGGATAAGGTCCTCCAGAGTCTGTTTTGGCAGCGACGGCGGTGCTCACTCCTCCAGTGTCTGTTCCAGTGCCAACGGCGCCCGCTCCTCCAGTGTCTGTTCCGGCACCCACCCCTCCAGTGTCTGCTCCAGCGGCTACCGCGTCTCCAGTGTCAGCTGCTGCGGCGCCTCCAGTGTCTGCTGCTGTGGCGCCTCCAGTGTCTGCTGCTGTGGTGCCTCTTGTGTCTGCTCCACACCTCCTGTGTCTGCTCCGACCGGCCCTTCGGTGCCAGGCCATTCAGTGTCAACTCTGACCGGCCCTTCGGTGCCAGGCCATCCAGTGTCTGCTCCAGCGCCGGGCCTTCCAGTGTCTGCAGCAGCATCCTGGTTTGCTGGCCTGCACCAGCTGTCTTCTGTCTTCAGTGGTCGGCCTCACCGATGCCTGCCCACTTCCACCTGGACTCAGAGTCCCTGTTCTCCTGGCCCTACCCGACCTCCTTCAGGCACTGCCCAGACTGTTTTCCCCAGGCTTGGCCCTTGGATCCCGGGGTCCTCCCTCATGGTCCCCCTACCCCCCTCTCATTGTGGTTGTTGTGTAATTCTGTGTTTTTAACTCATGTCTTGTGTCATGCTTTAGTCTGTCTGCCTGCCCTGTAGTCTGTCTGCCTGCCTGGTCTGTGTGCATCCCTTAAGAGGGGTGTTATGTCAGGGTCCTGGCTTTTGTTTTGAGTCTTACAAGATTATTTTTTGTGTCAGAGCATGATGTTTGGATCCTGACTCAATCCTAGTTGTGGTTCTTGTTTCTTGGAGTCAGGATCTAAACTCATGCTCTGGATCTTTGTTATCTGTGGAAGATTTCTTGTCCCTGGTTTCTGTTCCTTGTTGTTTCTAAAAGAGTTTAGAAGGCAGTATCGTGTCTGTTTTTTGAGTTTATCTTTATATAAATATATCAAGTCTTGTTTTGATTTTTGCTTTTTAAGTATTGTTTAAGTTTTGTTCAGTTTAATTCAAGTCTAGTTTTGTTTCTTGTTTTGCCACTCGTGGGTCATTTTGTTTAAATAAAGTTTTATTTTGTTATAAGCTGTTTGTGCTTGGGTTCTACTTCCACATCTCTGACATGCAGGGTCCTTTAGCACTTCAACACGAGAACAGACATATGACTCCTGAAAACAAAAAAAAGTGGATAACATGCTCTAAAGGTGCCCTAATAGTGAAAGTGAAATTCCACATACAAAATCTGTGCCGATCATATGCATGCTCAGAGAGGAAAAATGAGAGAGGACAGGCATAAATGGAGAAAATAAGAGCAGAATTTATAGAGTGATTTCCACTGCCGTATGGTCATCATGCTTTTATCTGATTTTCTGGGACTGGACTTGGTCAAGAAGTTCTCCATCTCTTCATCTCAAGTTCTGCACACAGCCTTGGCATTTACCATCAGATTACACATGGCTCAGCGTTCCATAAAATAACAAAAACATTTAAAATCGTATTCTTTATAATTATGTATTATACTATATATTAGTGTATTGCTTGGTTATAAGAATGTATTGAAACATTTTTTCAATCTATAAAATTTATAAAATGCCACTAACATCTTAAGAATAATGTTATCTACAGTAAAAACAGGGTGTTCTACTAATATTACTGCAAGAATGTTTTTGGTAACTTTGAGAGAACATTTAAAGAATGTTTCCTGTTTGCTTGGGAGTGTACAGACCGGAAACCAGAGCATTTTAGCCCAATCAAAGGTCTCACTGCTCTCCCCTGGGCTCACTGCAAATATCCCTCTCTTCAGATATCTCCTTCACTCTCTCTCTCTGTCTTCTCTTACCCTCCTTTTATCTTCAGCCTCTTCCTGCTCTCTGTCGTAGCTGTGATGCTTTTTTGTCTGTCGTGGGAAGCGAGCAGGAATTTTTGAAGGAGCTTGTAAAGCCTCTGCTTGTCATCTCTGGGTCTCTGAAGGGTCCAGCATGCCATTCGGCTGAGATTCTCTAATGTGGGGCCAAACAAGAGAAATATGGATTTGGTTGTTTGTTCACAGGAGTCTCCTAGTGACACATTTCCTGAAACACTCGGAATAAAGTATTCTCAGGAGATCCATGAACTGTGAGGGAAAACGCTCCACACCCATCCAAACAAAAGGTCAGAAATGCTTCCAGAGTCCATGAGTCCAGCAGAGCTGACCAAATCAGCTGAGCTATTAGCTTATGATCACAAAATGTGTCCAACCTATACCACGGTTGGAATTTGTTGGTTCAAATAAATGCTGTGCACAGTGTGTTTTGTTACGGGGACATTATGAGAGTTCAGTCCAGCCAGCTGTTGGAGCGAGCCAGCTAACATGGTTAATCACACATGGAGATTTGAAAAGGCACACTCAGGCTTTCTTCTTCCCATTTGGCAGCTTTTAAAGTCCTGACATGTTTAGAATTTGTTGAGAAATCACAGTCTTCCATTCTCTGCCCCTTTCCCAAAATGCCAGATGCCTCTACGTCCTGTGAGCTGTTGCACGCTCCCGGTAGCCTATTTGACCACTTAGAAAATCTGGAAGGCCTGAGTTATTCCCAGCAGCTTGTGAACCCAAGCTAACATGTTTATCAGTGGACTCCAGCAATATTGTGGAGAACCCCCTTCCCTGGAGGGAGTGCTGGAGGAAGTTGTAGGATGATAAAAATGGGCCATAAGAAAGCCTTCACAGGCCCCATGGGTTCATTAAACCAACTTAGTCTTGTGTATCAGGGCACTTGATATCTCAAAACTCCTTCCCCTGAAATGATTACTACAGATTACTACAGCTCTTAAAGATTTTTTAACTTTTTGTTAAAATTGTCATAATTTTGGAAGTTAAGAAAGTGCCTAAAGTGACCAGTGCTAGTATGAATGTCATACAATGAATAATAGAGCTTTCCTGTAGCTCAGTGGTTAGCGCATGGTGTTAACAACGCCAAGGTCATGGGTTCGATCCCAGGGATTGCACATACTCAGAAACAATGTATGGTATAATGCAATGTAAGTTGCTTTGGATAAAAGCGTCTGCCAAATGCATAGATGTAAAATAATTTCATAAAAAAATACATAAGCATGCCTTGTTATTGTTAGTCTTGTTAGTGTTCCACAGGGTAAAATCATCTGGCTGATTCAGGTCAAACAGCTGTAGTCAGAGTTGACTGAGTCCATGTTAAAGTCCACTGGTGTCCAGACCAAATCAGATGTTACAACAAGTCACAGATGTGATAAACAGTCAGACAGCCACAGCTTAGAAAAGCAGAACACAATAAACAGAGAGTTAATAAAAGGAGACAGTAAAAACAGAGACAATTAAAAGAGGTTACAGATCATAAACAGAAATGTATCTAATCTAAAAATATCTTTACACTGCTAAACACATAGATCAACCCACTATTGCAAATGGTGTTTTTTAGAATCCCTCTATAGGGACAGAGTACAGAGTATTGTAAATAGACAAACATTATTTACAACCTCCAAACGTGTTATATGTTTTAAGTTCTTTGTAAAAAGAAACTTGTTACTATTGTTAAAACTGAAAACAATACCACAACATTTCTGTGGATCTTTTTATTAACATTCAGATTTTGAGTTTTTAATAAAGCATAATTATGTATTAATTAAAGTTTAAATAATTATTGTGATAAATTAAATTCCATTTAATTTATTTGTATATGCATGTTCATTCTAAACAGCTTTAGAAAATTAATGAATATAACAGGTATGAGGGATGTTGTAATCTGTTACATTATGTAATGGTATTGTTTATAAAGGAGAAATCTTTGCTCCTGGGTTTGACAACATTTTCCCAATCTGATGTCTATGATGTGTATTTTCTTTATTAGGATAATGTCACAGACACAGGGTTTCTACACTCTTAAAAATAAAGGTTCCTTACAAGTTCAAGGTCATAGAAGTACCATTTTTGATTCCTCAAAGAAACATTCAGTCAATGGTTCTTAAATGAACCATTTATTTTTTATGTTTAAATAAAGAACCTTTTTCCACAAAAAAGCCAGTTTTCTGGTTCCAAACCCTGAGGGTGATAAGTACTTAGTATCTACTTAGCTCCCCTTTGGTCTGCAGAACTGACTATTTACCAACAAGACCTGAGTGAGCTCACTTGAGTGAGTAGTGTCTGTCAGACTTTTCCATAATACCATTACATTTACACAAGTGTCCAGAAACCTTATCAGCAAACACTTAATGTGATCAATCTCAGCAGCTGTGATGGGAAGCACAACAGATGCCATTGTGGAGGTCAGTGGCAGGGTCATGTAAACAGCCAATAGACACAGAGAGATAAGTTAACATGCCACTAGTTTGGCATTTCATGTCAGGGTCCTGGCTTCTTGTCAAGTCTGGAGATTGTGTTTTGCCAGGATCCTGACACAGTCTGTGTTCTGTCAGAGTGTGGGGCTAGATTCCGACTCGTCTTGTTTTGTCTTGGTTTCGAGAGTCTGAGTTCTATGTGGAGGCACATGGCTTCGGCTTTGTTTACATCTGCCATGTGCTCTCCGGTCTCGCGTCATGACCCCGCCCCCTTGTTTCTTCTTTCGTTTGATTTCTCGCACCTGTTTGTCATTGTTTTTTTATTGTATTTAATGCCCTCGTGTCTGCTGTCCTGTGCTGGTCTGTTATCTGTGCTTTTGCTCATCTGTGGTTTGACTTGGTAATCGTAGTTCATCGGTTTGTTTTTGCTCCTTGTTGGTTTGTTCTTGCTCCTTGTTGTGTTTAATCTTGTTAGTGTTGTTCACGTTTATTCTCGTTAGTGTCGTTCAAGTTTATTTTTCATGTTTACCATGTTTACGTAGTTTTTGCATGCCGTGTCCGTTAACGTTCGTTGAATGTTAAAGTTAAATCCGTCTTTGTTTGTTTTAATGTTCTGTAGCGTCATTGATTTTTCTGTGTTTAGTTGTGCTAAAGTGTTATAAGTTCATTATCGTTTATTTATATTTTTTGTATTGAATTTTCCATTTGCCCTTGCCTTCCATTTGCCCCCTAGTGGGAGTTGCTTTGTTTATTTAAATAAATGTGTTTTTTGTGTTAATCGCTGTCTGTGAGTGGGTTCTTCTCTGTGCGCCTTCTGACATTTCATTGGTAGTTATCAATAGTCAAAACAGTTTAACACAAATTTTATGCTCAAAGTAAGACATTCCTACATTTATTTATGTGATAATCTTGTGTGGATGTCAAGTGATTGGCCTTAAAGGCTACTTACCCCCCAGCTGGACCACCCACAGTCCTACAGGAGATCCACATCAACACTATATCTGTTTTTCACATACAAGAAATAAGAATAAAAAGAGTTTGTGCATACAAAATTGTAGTTTTTTTTAAAACACTGTTTTTTTCTAAACGTAAAAAAAAATAAACCGCAAAACCAGCTATTGATTGAATTTTTTTTAAGTCTGACCAATAGATTTCTGTTTGGTTAGACAAAGACATTTTTCAGTTTAATTCAAACAAACAAGCCAAAAACAAAATAATAACTTAATCCTGTCTGGACCTCGGTTAAAACTTTCAGAACACTAGTCAATTTTTAAGTGTGACCAACAGACTTTATAAGTTGTATAGACTATTTTTATAAAACAAAAGTCTTTCCTTTAGATTTTATGGAGCAAAGCAGGCCACATTTCCTTCTGAAATTCACCTTAGATATTCCTGTGTGCCATACCAGTTTGAATACATGAAGGTTTGTAAATAATAATGAAGTCAAATAGAATGAAATGGGTGGATGATTGTGGTCCAGTTCTGGGATGAATTGTCAGTTCTGGAATGAATTGTGGAGGGCACTACACTGTAAATCCTAAAGAGTTGAGACTACTCGAATGATTTGAGGAAAGTGATTCTCTTAGTTCAAGTGACAGAGCAATTGACAACTCTGTTTGATTGACTTGACCTAATGTGGTCTTTCATTGAATTAACAGATAACGTAAAAGGCAAATAGAATAAACTCAATAGACTAAACTTTCCAGTTTATATATTGTTGTGTTTACTTTTACTATTATTAAATAATTGATAAATCATTAAAACAAGTGTTTTTTCTTCACATCAACAGATTTATTAGGATTACACTACTTAGCTGAACTTCAGTAAGGTATACTAATTTAACAGAATATTAACATTTAATGGATACAAAGAATACAATTACAATACTTGGAGTAAAATTAATTTATGAAAATGTTTATAGAAATCAGCCATTTAAAAATGAAATTGATATATCAGAACAATTAAAAGCACACTGTAGGGAACAACAACAGACATGTACTTCAGGGGTCTTTATCATGGTGTTTCTGCTGTCTGCAGTGCCGCTGTGGAAAGAAAGTGTTTATACCTTGCAAATAACATCACAATAATATGTGTAAGGTAATTTTAAGAACATATATGCATTTTAATCCCTACTCTTAACCTTCGTCTTTCAGATGGTTTCCCCTGCATCAGCAAATTCACGAAAACCAAAGAATTACATCTGGTTGTCATGCACCTTGTGTTATATCGACCAATCAGCACATTTGTCAAGGCTGAATTTCAAAATGATCATATTAAACAAGAGACATAGCTGTCATGAACGCTGCTTCCAACTCCGTCAATTTCCATAATGACCACCGTAATGAGTATAAGGACTACATTTCACATAATCCCACATCCTGGTTATCGCTTTTTGTTTTGACCCGGTTTGGATTTACTATTGATTCTTGCTGCCCGCCTTGTCTACTGCCTGTCTGGATTATTGTTTGAACCCTTGCTGTCTGCCCCGATCTCTCGCTCTGTTTTAATTACGATTTTGTCTTGCCCTTGCCATTCCTGTTTGTATTGTTTGCCTTCTTTAAATAAACTGCATATGGATCCGCATTCGCTGTTTCCTGAGTCCATGTTACAGAAGCAACATTTAAATAAATTGAAACTTGGAAAACTATCGACTTATAATTGTTACAAAGACGGGCTCCCGCGTTAGCGAGGAGCACGAGGACTCTTATTTTGATGTTTAGTTTGTGTCACGTGTTTATGATGTCACTGGTCTTTTATGTCACTTCCTGGTTTGTGTTATTGGTTTCACCTGTGTTTGTTTGATTACTGTGTGTATTTAAGTTCCGGGTTTTGGGTTGTGTCTTGTGGGTTATTGTTAGGAGTTGGTTTTGTTCGTGGTTTACTATCTTGTTGTTCATTCATGTCTTGCCTGGTTTTTGGATTCTCGCTCTTGTTTGGATTACGCTTTTGGATTACCCTGTTTGGATTTGTTCGCCCTGATCAACTTTATATGTTCATCGTTTGGTTAGTCTTTTGTATATTCACTATTCACTGCTGTTGCACATGTTGTCGTTCTTTTGTTTTACGGTTGGTGTTTGTGTTTATTCTTGTTAGTTATTTTATTAAATCTCATGCATTTAGTCCTGAGTCCCATCTTCACTTTACACAAACACAGCCGTCCCAGCACTCACCGTAACAATAATCTTAAATCACAAGATTTTTGCTGGCAAATGAGTTCATTAAATATACTTGTTTAATTTTTTGTGCCAAAAATTGGTATGTTAAGTTATAATAATTTAATGTTGAGTGGGCTGTCTGGTCCCTGTACAACTGGGGTGAAAAATGTTTCCTCATTCTTGGTAGTAAGTGAAGCTTGTTTTCTGTGAATGTTGGACTTCATCAGGACTGCCCTTATTACAAGTTACAAGTTACAAGTGGAGTTTATTGTCATTTCAGCCATATACAAATACATAGTGAAACGAGAAACGTTTCTCCAGACCAAGGTGCCTACATAAGACAAACACTAAACATCACAGACATACAGGACTACATAAATTAAACATAATATATACATAAAGTGCACAAGTGCAAAACATGTTGGATTTTCACGCACAACCAATTCTAGGGTTTACAAAGAATGGTGTGAAAAGGGAAAAACATCCAGTATGCGGCAGTCCTGTGGGCGAAAATGCCTTGTTGATGCTAGAGGTCAGAGGAGAATGGGCCGACTGATTCAAGCTGATAGAAGAGCAACTTTGACTGAAATAACCACTCGTTACAACCGAGGTATGCAGCAAAGCATTTGTGAAGCCACAACACGCACAACCTTGAGGCAGATGGGCTACAACAGCAGAAGACCCCACCGGGTACCACTCATCTCCACTACAAATAGGAAAAAGAGGCTACAATTTGCACAAGCTCACCAAAATTGGACAGTT
>JAZGTJ010015256.1:0-13511 GCA_036877575.1 Botia almorhae
TGAGGTCAGAATCTGCCATGCACAGGGTCTCACGATCTCAAATCTCTCCTCACTTTCCTTTCAAAGTATCATTACTGTATTCTTTACCTATCTGATCACATGATCATATTTTCCTCATTGAAAATCATTTGGATACATTATGAAAAGTAAATAGTGCTTTCGAATATTAAAAATGTAATGTGTTAAAAAATGTTAAAAATGTACTGTGCACTCACATATAAAGACTCCATCACAACCTAAAACTTTTGCTTTTAAGTGAAGCTGCATAAAGTCATAAAGACGCGACTGTCCATGACAGCCACAATAAACTAAGTACGGTAAAAAAAATAAAATTCTTTCTTTTTGCAGAACAGCACTGTTGGTGGACGCGAGCGCCAGGTCGAGGGAAGCAGGAGATGTGGAGGAAGTCTGGAGTTTGGACAGTCGGGCTGGTCTACATATGTGACATGGATTAAACTGCAGGTCACATTAGCCCTGGGGTACACCATTAACATGTGGAGGGTAAAATAAGAGGGACATAAAAATACATGTCGGGCATTCTGGAATTTTAATATTCACTGTGACTAGGAATAGGGCCATAGAAAAGCAGTAGGGAGATCGGTTTTGGTAACCGTAGGCTTTTGGCCAGCAGCTATGGAAAAGAATTATTATTTATTTGGAGTTAGTTGATGCTTGTTAGGCCCGCAACAAATGTATGATACAGCTACAGGAATTAGCATCTTTAATAATATGTGTTAAAAATATAATTAGGCTTAACAATTTAAATATGTAAAAGTGTGTGCTTTTAAGTTAATGAAAGCATTAGAGGTTTCTGTGAAGCAGGACAGTGTGTAGAACTGTGTGTTTGTTTTACATATTACAGTACGTGTGTGTGTGACTCACCAGGCCGCAGGGTCGTACTCTGCCCATATCCTGACATACTCATCTAAATGATGTGGACCCAAGATGGAGGAGTCCCGAGTCAGGTACTCAAAGTTATCCATGATGACAGCGACAAAGAGATTCAGCATCTAAACACACACACGGTTGGGTTTTCATGTTTTATGAAATCCCTACAGACGTATGATGTATAAGCTTTTTTTTCCTCAAGATGACCAAACAAATGTCCCAAGAGGTCAAAATTTACTATTATTATACCTGTGGGGACATTTGGTCCCCATAACGTAAGATATACAAGGGACACATACACAGGAACGATGTTAGTGTAAAACCCAAACCTTTGGCATTAATCTTTTACCATTTTCAAGAAAATAAATAATGAAGACGTTATTTCTCTGACAAGTGAAATAAAGCATAACATGGGAGAAAAATGAAACCAGAGAAAACAGAAAACAAAAGTTCTCACCAGGAAAGAACAAAGGAAGATGAAAGAGACAAAGTACGCATAGGCGAAGTTGCTGCCGCATTCCTGGCCCTCATTCCCAGAATCCGGATCACACGGCATTCCTCCAAGACATGCCAGCATGATCTCATGCCATGCCTCGCCCGTGGCGCTCCTGTTACAAAACACAACCACCATGAAGATGAAAGGGAGCATCAGAAGAAGAAGAATCACAGGACAGCCGCGGTACCGACCTGAAGAGGAGCATGAGGGCCATGATGAAGGTTCTGAAGTTGTTGTGTTCGTTGATGGCACTTTCTCCCTCTTCATCTAATGCCAGGTTCCCAAACAACTGCAATGTACCAGAACATGAGAAATACATGAGGGCTTTGAACTCTGGATAACTGCTTTGAACCCTGGATTATCTTCTTTTTTTAAATGCATTTTTTAATCCAGGGTTAAGACCAAGCAGCGTAAACAATGAAACAAGATAACCCAGGATAAACTACCCAAAATTAAGGATGGCACTGGGTTACTGATTTTAAGTAATGTTGACATATGTATGACATAGGTTTTAGTTCTGAAAAATCCACATTGAGGTTGAAGGTCTTCTTAAATGGACAGCAGTTACCTGCATGCCAATGATGGCATAGATGAAGAACAGAATTGCGATGAGCAGGCACACATATGGCAGAGCCTGCAAGCAAGAGAGAGAGAGAGAGAGAGAGCATATAAATGACATGGATTCCAAAATTATTAGTGTGTGTGTGTACATTTGTTAACTATAAAATCCAGAACCAACGCTAAACGCTAAAACGCTAGTGATCCCCTATACATAAATATGCAGCATAAGAATTGTTGTGAATGTAGACATTTGTATATGACTTTTTGTACCTTAAAGGATTGAACGAACGTCCAGAGCAGAATTCGAATGGTCTCACCCTGCCTCAAGAGCTTAATGAGGCGAGCTGCTCGGAAGAGTCTCAGAAAACTCAGGTTTATGAAGTTATTCTGAGGACATGAGTTCAGACGTGTGTCGAGATGGAGGAGAAGGTTCCAGAAGAAAAGAGAGGAAGTGAAAGAGTGAGTGAGGGATAGAGTAAGAGTGAGTGAGAGAGAGAGAAAGAGAGAGAGAGAGAGTGGAGTGTGTGTAAGATAAACAGAGGATAAAGTAGAGGAATGTGAGGTAAAGTGAAGAAGAAAAAACTGAATCAGTTTCCCTGATGACAATGACAATCATTTGCTTTATTGAAACTTGAACAAAAAAGCCGTAAATGAAAATCTAAAGGGAGAGACTGGGTTAAAGTAACACAACGTATAAAATCATTTAAAATGGGATTGACATCAGTTTAAAAAACAAAGGTTAAAGGTGAATGAAATATAGCCAAATTAATTCAAGAGGGGTTCAAGAAAAAACATCACTAAATTGTAACAGTCATCATCCAATCATATATTAAAGCATCAACTTTTTTTCATCAAATGCACTGATCTGTTGGGACAGGCAAGCCACAAATATGAAAGCAGCCCGGTGCACTGTAATATATATATAGAGGCCTGTGCATACAAGCGTACAGAGTGGCAACAGCATCGACCAATAGGGATTGGCAGCGTTGATCACGTGATACTCAATGGTCCAATCCACACAAAATTAATTTTTTTCTGCTTTTTAAAATTGCTTCACCCATAGCATTAAATGCCAGTATTGTATTTCAAATAGATTTAAAGGGACAGTTGATCATTTACTCATCTTCATGTCATTTAAAACTCCTGATGGCTTAGAACACAAAAGGTTTTCTAAGCAGAATGTAATCTGTGTTCTCTTGCATACATTGAAAGTAAATGGTGACCAGGGAGGTTTTTGTTTGTTCCAAAAAGAACAAATGGCACCATTTAAAGTATAACCAAAGTAGTTCATATCGCTCGTCTGTTATATAAATACAAGTTATTTATAATATATATAACATATATATAAGTTATTTATAACTGTTATAATACAACAGTTGTGTCAGAACAGCCAAAATTTTAATTTACTGAAAGTCTTGCTTGGCAGCCACAGTCACCTTTCATTTGGTGAAAATGCGCAGATTGGTCATTCTGTTTTGTTAAATAAAGTCTTTGGTGTACATAAAGGTTTCAAAACATATAAGGATGAGTAAATGAAATATTTCCATTTTTTGGACCCCCCCTTGTTTTATTCTTATCCCCCCTTGTTTTATTCTTAACGCTTTCCAAAATATAGCGGTAACAGACTGGCCTATAGAAAAGTGTGGACAGGTTATTGAGAATCACCCACATTCCAGCATACACATAACCTTGAGTGAGACACAGCGCCCTCTTCTGAACAGTATAGGAACTAAAGCAGTGCAGAACAGGCTGATGAGCAGAGGATGAAAGAAGAGCAATCATGCAGCTTTTGCTGGCATTCGGGTGAAGACATGGCAATGTCTGTGTGTGTTTTTGCGAGTGTTTGAAAACAAACACAAGAAAACTGTGCTCTCATTGGTCAGCGGGTAACCGTGTAGAGTGAGAATACAGGATATTAGTAATTATACAACAAATGTCTGTTATTTAGATTGATCACAATTATATTATATACCTATTAGTGAAACATACTTTAATTATGATATTGGCCCACTGTATGATTTCATATCTACCTCTGTGTTTGTATTGGGGTGGGTGGTACATTTTAAATCATGACATGAGTAATTTTATATCATGATAACAATATATCACAATATAAAATGTGAACTAAAAAAGGTTTATTATTAAAGGCACGGTAGGCAATTTGTTCCAGAAACATTTTTTGTTATGCTGGTTGAAAGTCTCTTCACATCTTCACATGGTATAAATATATTTATATCTTCTGTGGAAGGCACAGGACCATAAAATGTTTGTCCAATCATTGCATTCGGTCCTAATGCAATGATAGGATGTCCTAGTTGCCTGTCAAACTATGTGCGTGGCTTTGGAGAACGCTCTGAAAGGAGGGCGGATCTTATGCCTACCCTACCTTTAACATGTGGTGTATTTGCTCCTCTTAACATTTTGAAAACAGCCCTGCCTGCACTGATAAATTTACCATAGTAAATGTTTTGATCCTTCGTACCACCCATTGCTAGTTTTTTGCAATGTTGCAGCCTTTATAATAGATTGTGACTTGAATAAATGAATAACAATGTAAGCATTAATTTAAACAATATCACGGAGAGAGCACGCAATCTATTTAGCAAGCACCCCTGGGAGTGAGGGTCGTCATACATGCTTTGACGAAGGAGGGGAAAAGTGAGGCATTGTGGGTAATGGATGCATTAGAAGCGGAGAGAAAATTACAAACCAACCGGATTCTACGTGTTGTTGCAGTAGATGGATGTGTGCATGTGGAGTGAGTGTGTGACGGGTTTTGGATGGGCACACATGAGATGGAGGATGTGAGTATTTCATAGTGCATTTTTGTTTTGTTTTGGATTGGATGGATTTATCGCCAACAAATCAGAGGAACAAAGAAAGCATGTAAAAAGATAAAACAGGAATAAGTCATTATGGATACAGTCAACAGGACGATTAATCAAACACAGATAATGGTGGATATTGATTCACTGTACAGGGTAGATATTGACTGTTCCGGTGGTCAGAACGGGCATTAAAAATACGGGGCAAGATAACTGTGAGCTACACTGTGAGTTGAAATTCAGCGTTATTAGAGCACCTTAACAATACAATGTGACACCACACGCGCTAGAAAAACAGTTATGTAGTGGGTGACCACTGGGACAGCCTATGAAATTCAGTCTAACACATTAAAGTGCCTCGGATTTAATTTAAAGACAGAGCCTCTAAAAACACATGTAGGACACAAATCAGCACAAATACACACTGAAACACTGACATTTACACACCAACACTAATACACAAGCACAACAGCGTAAACACAATGGTTTGATAGACTGTACAGCTAAATAACTGAGTAAGTTATTGGGCTGATGTACTAAAAACATGCTAGCATTTTAATACTTAAGCTCACGAGTGTAAGAAATGCAACCTTTTTCTCAATGACAATTAAATAAATTGTGATAAAAATGTTCATTCATCTGTTCATTCTTTTCTTATTAGCAGTATGTCCTTGCTTTTTTTAAACACACCTTAAAGTGCACTTACCCCAAACTCTGTGACCAAAATATCTGTGATGCTGCCGAGAACGGACACAAAATCAAAAATATTCCAAGCGTCTCGGAAATAATTCTGCAGAGAAACAAAAGCAGAGCGTGTGTTAACCAATCAGATTGGAGTTCTTCAAGAGAGGACCCATATTCCCCAATCCTGCTGTAAAAGGACAATTAAAGATTTGTAGCCAATCACATGGCTGTCACCATGGAGACAGGAAAAGGTGTGCCGTAAATAGCCGTAGCTGTCTGAAAAGACTTTTTTTGTCTCGAACACTATTTTCGAAAGGGGCCAGGAGAGTAAAACAAGACTTTTTAAAAAATCTAAAGGTCTAAATAAGTAACAGGGCTTATGAATTAATAATCAGTCATATCTTTAGATTACAGTGAGTGAAGCTGGGCTAGGATGGATGTTTATGTGTGCTCAGTGAGGCTTACTTGGGCACCAAAGGCGATGATTTTCAGAACACACTCCATGAAGAACAGTGTGGTGAACACAATGTTTAGGTTCTTCAGAACCTTATCGTAAGCAGCGGAGGCCCCGTCGTACTGGAAACACGAACATACAGAAAATAAAAATGAAAAAGGATAATATTTATGCATATGTATGCTAGCTGAAGAGAAACTCAGCTACAAGTAAACCTTCTTAGAACATTGGGCAACGTTCCATCAAAGGTTCCCCAACGTTATCAAAAAACGTATTGCAGCAACGTTAGCAGAACTTAACTTTCTTAACGTTCTATATCTTAAATATCAAAAACATTATTCTTAAGTTGTTCGTGGAATGTTTAAAAACGTTACTGAATTAAAAAGCTGGAATAACGTTCTTAGAACCAAGTAATAACATTGATACAATGTCTAAAAAAAATGGACATTTGACTGTTTCTATTCTTTCAAAATAACATTTTTAATGTTAATTTGGTAGTTAATGGAACATTAGGGAAACATTAGCCGGGAAGTGGCTCATACCTTCATCATTAGGACGATTGTGTTAAGCGCAATGAGAGCCATGATGCTGTACTCAAACGGAGGCGACACCACGAACTGCCACATGCGGTACTGAAAACTCTGCTTGTTCTGCGGCATGTGGCGTGTCAGAGGTTTGGCATTTATTGCAAAATCAATACAGGCTCTCTAGAAAACACAGAACAACAGAAAACAGTGAAACTCTGACATATCGTATTGCATGTTTGTTGCTCTGCAAACACAGTTAAAAAGTCAATATGCCAATATAGATAAAAAACATGGTGCACACAAATATTGGCTGAAATTCAACATTTTATATATTTACATATATTTATATATATTATAGGAAACTTTCCTTTTTAAAGCTTTCAGAAATGAAGAAAACCAAACATATATGTATAATCAATGTTTATGCTTTGTTTTTGAAACACAGCTTAGTGAGGATTACCGTTAACCCTGAGCACAGGATCCAGTACCTCAGTGTATTTACAAACAGTATAAACAATACTGGTTTACACACCAACATCTTATGTAAAGACCTCATACCTCGTTCTTTTCGAGGCTGTAGTCCTCCATCATCTTGTCTCCTTGCTCCTGGAAGGTGATGATGATGAGAGCGACAAAGATGTTTACGAAGAAGAAGGGGAAGACAACGAAGTACACCACGTAAAAGATGGACATTTCCATCCGGTACCCCGGGCTCGGGCCCTGGTCCTCATAAGTGGAGTCCACTGAGTGCTTCAACACCCTGAAAGAAGGAAGCAAATGAAGACAAAAAATAGATACTTCATATATTTTAAAGCTGCAATCTATAACTTTTGCCTCTCTGTCGCCATTTCTGTTTGAAAAAATAAATGCAGGTTACTTTACATACTCTTCATTACGCATGTTGCTGATCTGTTGTGTACTTGCTCACTTAGTGATCTTTTTGATTCAGAAAGTTATGGACGGCAGCTTTAAATATATACAAAGTTTAATCTACATATTGAGATTCAAATAATTTTGAACTTTATTCATCCCACAATCTTCACCACCAAAGATCACTACTGTGTTTGTACGCTGGTGTGTGTTCAACTCACTGTGGCCAACCCTCTCCAGTGGACACAGTAAAGAGAGTAAGCAGGGCCCAGAGCACGTTGTCGTAGTGAAAATCGTACTTCTTCCACTCCCGCTTCTGAGATTTCACCTCGTTATCACGCTCGTACACTAAATACTCGCCCCTGAAATAAAACACAGCCACACACAGACAACGCAATACTTAGTTTTGATTTGTGGACCATTTACATCACTGTTTCATTCGGTTTACATTCGGCTGTAGTGTCACAGAGAGTCACTTGAGAGAGTCCTCACCTGCAGTCCCGGGCGAACTCTTTGGACTCATCGGTGCAGTAGAAGAATCGTCCCTTAAAAAGCTGCACGGCCACCACGGCGAAGATGAACATGAACAGCATGTAGACAATAAGGATGTTCAAGACGTTTTTCAGGGAGTTTACTACACAGTCAAACACCGCCTGACAGAAACAAGCGAAAGGAATTAGCATCGCACGCCAGCCTGCGTCGAGAACGACTTGGCAAAGATTGTAACGTGTAGTTGTCAAGGTGTTTGTTTGCAGGTTGATGGTACCTTTAGTTTGGGAAGACGTTTGATGGTCTTGAGAGGACGCAGCACCCTCAGGACTCTCAGAGATTTGATGACGCTTATATCTTTCCCCTTACTGCTCCCCCTGTGGGTCGGAGGTCAAACAACAAGATATCAACATACCGCACGTTGAGAAAGTACGAGCAAAATAAGGAACTTTTTTAAAAACCTTCACTGAGGCAAATGTCTTCTCTGTCACATTTCACTTACAGACCATGAAAACGTTCTTTGTGCTCAAAATGTAGAAGACACGTTCAATACCACCATGCGTCAGCTGATACTACAGCATGAGCAGTGATAGCGCAACAAAAGATTATATTTCAAACTAATTTGGTTTGCAAGTTTGGTTATCAAGATCTTTTGTTCCTCAAGCAATTGTGCGCAAGGCTTCAGATGAACCACTATAGATGGTTTCGATCAACTCAATACCTCTTCCAGGCATTCCGAAAGCATAACACATTCAAGTAAGTATCAATACTCTCAGGCATTTTCCGATGCAATGCCCAGCCAAACCTCTTTCTTTCTTTTTTTGTGTTTTAGCTGTGTTAGAGCAGACAGGGAAATGAAGGTCTGGGAATGACAGGCTGTTTGTGTTAATTGTAGGTAACATGACAAGACTGAGGGTTCATTGAGATGTTGACTTGAGTCCAACTGTATCTTGTCCCTAGAAGAACTTGAGAAAGCTCAAGCCAGGAGACAAAGACAAGTTACAAGGACATTTTATTGCATTCAAACTGAGAAAAAACAAAGGAAAAGACTTTAGGTGAACTTCTCATTTTCTGCCACCAACGTATTTAAATCTGGCAGCCATTTTGTAGAAATTTCAGGACCAGGAAATGCTAAACTGTATTTACACTGGAAACGACGCAACAGTTTGAGGCTGTCTTTACTGGAAGCATGGAGGCCGAATCATCTCAGAACGTTTGCTAGCATGCACCGATAGGCTACGAGCTCAAGACTTCATCAACAGTAAAATGAAAACAAAAGCAAGTATTATTTCAAGTAAATTCGAACTATCAACCCAGTTTAATTAAAAACTAAAGATGATTTCATTTGAAAAAAGCAATCAGATGTGTTTTACAGTAAATACATAATCAATGCACACGTATTATAATGCACGCATACTACTTATGGTACCATTCAGTAAAAATGAAATAAAATTAAATGTTACAAAATTACATTTTTTTTTAGAAAAATGAGAGAAAAAACTGTCAGAAATAGAAATGGGGCATCTGTCAAGCCGAGCCTGACGCCGGGTGCTTCCAGTGTAGACAGCAGTGTCGATTATAATGAGTGCTATTTCCATCAACCTGTACGGTATACATTTAAATGCGGTTTTGTTGCATCGTGACAGTGTAAACACTGCATTGGCTGTCAAGCCTTTTTTAAGGTATTTACACAGATACCAACACAAACAGAGATGAACTTATCAATCAAGCAGCCAGGGCGGTCGACTTTATGAGCTTCTCAGCAAGTCCTGCTGAAGACCAGCCTGTTCATGGCAGATTGACTGAGTCAGAGCACTGGCAACGTTCCATGTTACCCATAACCCAGCTAACAATTGCATTAAATAACAACAATGTTAAAAATGTTATTTTATAAAGTTCTTGTTGTATTACATTGTATTAATGTTATTAAAACATTATTCAAATTTATTTTTAAATTCGGTAACATTTTTTTAAACGTTCCACTAACAACTTAAGAATAACATTTTTGATATATATATATATATATATATATATATGATAAACTGTATAACATTAAAAAACGTTCTACATTCTAACAGTACTGCAAGAACGTTTTCGATAACTTTGAGAGAACTTTTAGACAACGTTAGCCAATGTTCTGAGAACATTCCCTGTTAGCTGGGAATCAATTACTCAGTCTGGATTGTGCTCGGACAGATGTGTGGACAACCTCAGGCAATGTGCAAGGATTCTGTATTGTGTGTGATCACTCCTGTCACTTTAGGTCCACAGACGGACCTGTTAGAATTAGAACCAAGTCACGGCAGAATAAAACAGGCAGTGGAATGGATAGAACAAGAGCAGGTGAGGAAAAGAGGAAGGGAAAGATGGCAGGGAGGGGGAAAAAGAAAGAAAGAGAGAGAAGCCATCGCGTGAGCTGGACGGTAGCCGTGCGACAATGAGGACGGGGGGACATTACCCAGAGAGACTCCTGTTGATCACCAGGGCGTAGACATAAGAGAGAGTCAGAATCAGACAGCAGAAGAGAGAGAGAGAGAGACAGAAAAATACACACAGAAAAAAGAGAAATAGACAGAAAAAGATACTGGGAGTGGCTTAGCAGAGGAAAGACATCCATATGAAAGACAGACAGACAGACAGAGAAAAGAGTCAAACAAACAAACAGTGAATGACTCAAACTGTCGAAAGCCCCGTTTAATACTCTGATGTGTACAGCTACAGAGCAAGTGTCTTTAACAAAATACAAGGTGCAATTAGTAATAATAAATCCAGACAAAACCCTTTAAACGTCTGAATGCTGTAGAGAGAGCTGATGAAAGTACAGTAGTTCTCAGTTTAAATGTTTATTTACAGTGAAGCTCATTATCTGAGAGGTTAGCACTTACCACAGCAGAACCGGTTACGTTATATAATGAGCCCGGAAAGCCTGATTAATCGGCTGAAAGCTAAGTATTTATGACTTACTTGGACTCATTTCTCAGTTGCTATTAAGGACGTTTCTATTCTTGAGAGCGCTGGATTGGACGGAATCTGTGTGGTGCAGGATGAGTCATCAATATTTTTGGTGTGTTCTTTCAGAAAAGAACTTATATATGTATATTTGCTATAGTTTTATTTTGACTGCTTTAGATGGTAACGACAAAGCTATTACAATTAGCTTATACACATGGGCTAATGTCCATAAAACTCAAATGCTGATTTCATGGGGTCTTATAATTTGACAGAATAAAGTGTTTTGCAACTTTCTGGCCCAATTTTTTTACTTTCTTATTAGTGATGAACACATGCGCCACAGACGCACGTACATTTAAACACATGGGGCTTTGCTGCTCTTTGCCTTATCGACTTACTGTAGCTCTGACTGAATCATTCTAATACTCTAAACCCTGCCAGGTATCTGGCAGACCTTTACTCCTGGCCTGTCCCCAATCAATACCTGAGGATTCAAACTTGTCACACATATGGATTAGGACAGCCCATTGCAGTAGTAGAGAATCCTCCCTCTGCCATGCCAAGTCTGAGAGCGAGGGGAGATTCTCACCACCTTAGCCCTTTATCAGCACGCTGTATTAAACACTTGAGCCGGAATGGAGGTGGAATCCACAAACAGACTGCAGTGGAGCCAAAATGGCCGCCACACCGAAGTCACCTGAAGGTGGCAGTATGTTACAGTAATTCTTAAAGAGCAGTTATACAAAAGCAGCACATACCCAGCTAACAGTTTTAGGTTGTAATAACGTTTTCTCAATGTTTCCGATAGCAACAAAAATATTATTTTACTTTGAACATCCAGTTCAAAGTGATCCAGTTTTAAAACACTGTATTAACGTTATTGCCTTGTTATAAGAACATAATTTAAAAAATTTTTTAATTCTGTAACTTTTAACATTTCACTAACAACTTAAGAATAACATTTATGATATAAGTTATATAACATTAAAAAATTATCTTACTAATGTACTGCAAGAACCTTTTAGGTAATTTCGAGAGAACATTTAGAGAATGTTCCGTTAGCTGGGTACAGTCCTCAACCTCACATACACAACCTCACACAACCCAATACGACAGTTGTTATCTGGTTACATGCGCTTCTGTTATTTGTGCTAACTTCATTCCTTGTTCTAAGAATGAAGGTGCCCAAAGCGTAATCATTTGTTGAGTCATTTTGCACTAATCGTGAGATTATAAAACAGAGGCAAGCCTTTCCTCAACCAAAGCAAGGAATTCTGGGTAATCTGAGATGTTTGTGTGTCATGTGACCATGCCTATACCCAGAACGCATCCACTCAGAACGCATCAGGCAGTGGAGAGAATAAGACTTCACTATTCAGGTGTGTGTGAGTGCAGGAGAGAGAGAGAAAATGATACTAATGACAACAGATGAAAGACAGAAGATGAGTCAAAAAATTCATGTGAAGAAACTGTCAACCTGGAGTTTTGTGTCTTTCCCTACTAGCGTTTGGAATAGTCTAGCTGGTTTCTAGCTGGTCATTAGCTGGTACAAGTAGGAAGCCCACCATAAACTTATATCAAACCAGCTGGTAGTAACAGTATAAGTTTGTTTTAGAAACATGGTAGCAGGTGAACCAGCTAAAAACCAGCACGCATCAGCTAATCACCACCGCGCAAAAGCTAATGTTTTCCATTACGTTACATTTATTAAATGTTTACATGATTATGTTCCACTATTTCTTGTCTCTTTATCTCTCCAAATCTCCTGTGTTCTCTCTTTTCACTCACTTAGTCAGACTCAACAAATGGAGGCCCGAATGATAAACAGCTTGATGGCTGAAATCTGTCCAGGGCAGCGTAGTGCTGATGGAGGGGAGAGGAGACGCAAGGAGAGAGGAGCAGGGTTGGATGGGCTAGGGTTATTTAAGGGAATAGGAGGCAGGAAGACATATGGTAGAACCAGGAAACGCGATCTGATAGGGTGGAGGGGGTTCATTTTGATTAGGGTCAGGGGAGAAGGATGAAAACTGGGCATTGCGTGTGGAGTGATTTTTAACTCAAAAGCAAGACGCAAACCTATCGGCCTGTGTGTTAGCCTGTGTTAGCAGACAGTTTGATAGGTTTTAGGTTCAGGTTCAGGCATTCCGTGAAAACAGTCATTCATATCCGCATACAGAACCACAGGTCTTCGCTTAGCAAATATTTCAACAAGCTTACATTACTCTAGGGAGAAGATAGGAGATTTACATTTACGCATTTGGCAGATGCTTTTATCCAAAGTGACTTACAGTGCATTCAAGTTATGCATTTTGTAATCACCGTGTGTTCTCTGGGATTAAAACCCACAACCTTTGCACTGCTAATGTAACGCTCTACCCGTTGAGCTACAGAAACACACTGTAGCGCGGAAACCAGTTTCCAAATACAATTTGGTACCGTAACACTAATTGTTTGTATTGTTCTTTGTAAATCATGTTGGATAAAAGCATGTGCTAAATGAATGCATACGAAAACAAACGTACAGATTCAATATATATTATATGTTATATATATATAATATATGTTTAAAGCAGGACAGTGCTGTGTATGTTTGCTGATAGTTGTAAATTACGTAAATAAACATGTCCACCTTCCTCAGTCTTTTGACATTCATCCTCATTGAGGGTCTTTGATAGTTAAATGTTAGTCAAATAAAAATCAACACATACGCACAACAACAAAAACACTTTAAAAAGGTTATCAGTTCAGGTATGTCTTGACTAACC
>JAZGTJ010015257.1:0-13509 GCA_036877575.1 Botia almorhae
GGAATGAGTCAGTGTGACCGGTTATCAAAACAATTAACTGCAACATTAACTGTCACAAACCTCTATACGATAATTCAATTCAATTTTATTTATATAGTGCTTTCTACAATGTTACATTGCTTCAAAGCAGCTGTACATTAAAAACAAAGAATAATCATAAAACACAGAACAAATGACAAATGGTATTATTGCAAATAATATGTGTGGAATAAGACTAATTCTATAGTAGGCCTATAGTATGTTTACGAACAAAGAGCTGACTGAACCGATAAAGCCACAAAATTGTTGAGCAAAATACAAGCATTCCAGCTTACATAAGAAAGGTATATAATAGGCTACATCATGGGACAGTGCTATAAGGGATTTGCGATAGTACCATGAATTACACAACATGCAAAAGCAGCATACATACAAACAAACATAAAATATATACAGTAAAATATTGGACGTTTATAATTTACAGAACCCTAGTCTAAGTTAGACATCAGCAGTCTCCCAACAAGCAAGCCAACAGGGCGACAGTGGCAAGGAACCAAAACAATACTGGATGTTTATTTCTGCATAACTTTTAATGTGTATAATTGGGTTTTCTTTGACTGCTTTTAAGGACATCTGCAATTAAACTATATTAATCCATGTTTTATATTTTAAATGAGATTTCTCTTAGGGACAGTCACACAATGAACAATGTGTGTCTGAAGCTGTTAGACTTTCAGGAGCTCACAATAGGAGACCTGATCTTTACTCATACAGTAAATACACAGATGCATGAATACAAACTTGTTCTCATGACAGTTTTATTTCTGCAGATCAATTAAACCAGAGCTGAAGTCTTTGGCTCTTGGAATCCAGACTTTGATTGTTCGTACTCTGGGTAAGAGGATTTACATTGCATGTGTTTTTCACAACAGCAGTAGTGGAATATTTGACTGATCTGAGACACTTTCTGTAGGTGGAATCCCGCCTCCCATTTACTTTGGAGCTTTAATTGACAGGACGTGTCTGAAATGGGGCACAAAACGATGTGGAGGACGAGGGGCGTGTCGCATTTATGACTCGGGTGCCTTCAGGTTACTGAAATTAATGAATAATAAACTAAACAGTTAACTGGTTAAAACAATTTAATGGGTTTAAGACAAAAGTTTCAGTAAATGAGAATGACACGATTACAGAATTCTTACAGAACGTTTCCTTAAACTTTGAATGGAGGAAAAATCAAGTTTGATCCTCATGAAAACGAGCTACAATCCTTCTGAAAAAATCTGGCAGCTGTGAAAGATTTGTTTGCTGTTCTCAGCCAGTGAGAGATTATAACACTATTCCTGAACACTGTATCTCATTTACTGTTAGGAACATGGTGTAGCATTTATAAAATGTGACATTTCCCTGAATTGTTTTTGTTATCTTTTATTAACATTTAATTATTTAAAAACTGTAGTTATTTAACAACTGTATGATATTATCTTTACATAACAATGTAACAA
Source organism: Botia almorhae (assembly GCA_036877575.1). Classification (NCBI taxonomy): domain Eukaryota; kingdom Metazoa; phylum Chordata; class Actinopteri; order Cypriniformes; family Botiidae; genus Botia; species Botia almorhae. The sequence continues at coordinate 1,485 of JAZGTJ010015257.1, forward strand.
GGGCTGTATGCCACCACATACAAAACAAAAACAGATTTATTGAAATCAGAATCTGAGACCGATATAGTGTGAATCCTTTTCTGATTCAACAATGTGAATATAAAGTTAAAATTAAACATTTATGTTGTCCTAACATGTTTCAAAGAGCTTCAACAGAAACAACGTTTAGATTGTCAGAAATGTCATTAAACAGCAGGAAATTTAATATATCTTCATTAAACATCACATCAAGTCCTAATTGTTATATACATTTTTTTCAAGAAGGTCTCAGATACAGAACTTTATTGAACGAATTGTTTTCTTGCCCTCTAGAAATACTTTTCTGGGTCTTGTTTATGGTCTGTACACACTGTCCTACCTGTTATGGGGGGTCCTGTACAACAGACTGTCTCATCATCACAAGAAACTGGACCTGAAGAGCCAGTTAAAAGCTTCCAGTCCGGATGGCACTGGTAGTAATGGAAATGCCCCATCAGCTGTCATGAAGTGCAGAGACAATCCAGATCATGAGACCACAATCTGACGTGAAACATCCAAAACATTCTTCAACATCAAACATGTCTTTTATCTACCAACAGAATAGCATGTCAGTGAGGTCATGGTCATGTGTGCTCATCTGTGCAGTCATTGATTGTCTTTAAAGACGTCTGACAAGTGTTTGATGCAGGTTGGGAACTTTGATTAAACACATTCTGCTTCTACAAGACATTCAGACTGAATCAAACCTAAAAACTGTTTTTAACCTAGAATATGATCTGTGCAAACTCTAATAAAAAGTGTGTGTTTGGATCATGTGGCTCAGATCTGAACATTGTTACGCAGAATCACTGTTACAGTGTCACAGGTGAGAATTCTTATATCATGATAATGGAGAGACTGTGGAGTTTTAATGTAACCCAGTGTTTGTTTGATTGTTTGTTGTCTGCACTTGTGTGTCTCCAAATTCAGTTCAAAACAATTCTAAAATCATAACTGTGTGTGTGTGTGTGTGTGTGTGTGTACCAGTTGTGGTTCCTGTAGAAATACATTGTATAGTATTGTTACATCTATTCCTGATTGCATAACCCTCCCTGTTGCATAATTCTCACCCTCTCTTTCCTACATTTATATATGTTCTGTTCATATATCTCCACACTTTGTCATTTTGTATTCCGTGCATTGTTTTGTACATCTCTGGACTGAATAAATCTCATGTTGTAAATAATGGAGGTTATCACACTGAACTGAGTGTTTGATAGTGTTGCCTGTACTGGTCTTTGTGTCATTATGTACGTCACATATACACTGCATGAAGTTAAAGTATCAGTTTATTACTGATGTAAGGAATATGAAATGTAATATCATTGATAAAGCTCTGTTTAGTGTTTTGATGATGTCAGGTGAACGTGAGGTGAGAGCGCTGCAGTTTGATGGGAATGTGTATTCGTTGACTGTTAATGTGATGTTAAGCTGCTCTCTGTGGATCGTCCTCTGTTTGGTTACGGTCTGGTGGTTCTGCCTGGTACTTTGAACATGAGATGGATAAATATTATTTGTGGAAAGTTCATCGGTAATCTTTTAAAATGAAATGATAGAACATTTTTAGCATTGCATTACCCATCTCTGTGAGAACAGCTTGAGTCGACCATCAATGACAAATTGTGACATTTTGTGTCACAATACAAGTGTTAAACAGCCAATGAAACATCATAAAGAAATTAAAACCTTTCAGTTATTGAAATTAATATTCTCAGTTGTTAATTCTCATTCATTCTGTGGGTTTTAAATCAATGGCTGTCTGACAGCACATGCTAAAAAATCATTCAAGAACCCGTGTGGTACACCACCTCTCATTAAAACCGAGAGCTTTTTAATAAGAAACTCACAACACGTACAATTGTCATTGTTTATATAAATGTACAATAATGTGACGTGAAGTGCAAAACTCCACAAATGTTTTTGGAATGAACAAGGAAAAGCAATTGTGACACAATTCACTTTAGAATGTGCATGATTACCGAGCCATTCACAGAAACGTGTTAATACATGACGCGAGAGCTCACTCTGGAATAAAACAGATTGTGTATAATGGAATCATGAGCCTCTGCTGGGGTGAAAACTCTCTCTTTCAGCAGCATGACTTGGGCTGACGGTGTCCTTCTGAGCTGACGCGTTGCTGGAATAGAAATGCGAGGCAGCTTTTGTGTGCTCTTGTTTTGAGAGTGAAGTCCAGGATCAGGCAGAAAAGCACTTCAGCTCTCCATTGGGGAGGATTCTCCCTGTGCCCCATGTCAGGTACAGCACAATTGGGCACATGATTTGTTTCTCTCTGTCCTTTTGTTTTCTCAGAATTCCTGACTTTAATTTTCACTCCGTGAATAGCTGTGTGGGTTTTCTTACTGGGAGGGGGCAGCTAATCGGAGAGGATTAGTAAAGTAACTCATGAAAGAATTCTTTCACAAGCTGGACTTTCACTGAAGTAATGTTTGTCATTTCATGTTGTTCAGGAGGTTGTGTTATTTGTTAAATAACTGGTATTGTAAAGATGGGGCTTGAGAACAGAAGCTCGCTCTGCCTGCCGCACAATTTCTAACGTCTTAGTGTTTTAGAAATTACCTTTAAATATTCATATGGTAAGTTTTTAACTTTTTAAATATATTGTCAGAAAGTTCATGTGTGTGACCGTGTTTATGAGAAAGTTTAAAACATTTAAGATCCTTTAAGCGTCTTTGTTCAATCAGCTTGTTCTATAATATAATCATTTGTTGTTATATTTGAATGTGTTGTTTTACATTGTTTAGATATTTTATGATCAATGTGATGTTGTCGGGGTAGAAGATAATCTGAGAATTTAATATATCACCTGAAGATTATAAAGAGTTTTATCATTTGAACTGTTTAAATGTCTGTTTTTGTACTTATTTCCTGCTTAAGAGGATAGTTCAGTCAAAAAAGACAAACATGTCATGTTGTTCCAGGTGTGTATGGCTTTCTTTCTTCTGCTGAACACACAGAGGAACTTTTGAGAAATGTTGAAGCTGCTGTTTATCAAACTATTAATATGAATTAAAATAGAGACTCTCAGTCATTCTGCTACAGATTTCCTTTTGTGTTCCTCTGAAGTAAAGATGGCAGATGACGCCAAAACACTTTTACTTGTCTTACTTTTGTTGCATTGTCACTTATGTTCCTTTTCCTCCTTTAAATGAGAGCAAATGTTCACTGTTCATTGTAGTACAGCTGTCCAAACATGATGTTTGAAAGGTTACAGAGCACTGCAGTACTTGTTATACCAAATAAACAAACACAAATCCACATGGACAAAGTAATGACAAAAAGATCAATCCAGAACACAGAGGTAAATGATTACGAAGACAGGTTATAGTGGTCATGATACTCTCCTATTCATCAGTTATTTATAAGTTTTAAATTATGGGTTTTAAATTTATTGGCAGTACTGTGACAGCAAAATGGCTGAATCAACTGCACAGGACTGTGGTGAGCCGACCAGACAACAAACCCTTAACATTCCAGAGAAAGAGACCCCAACAAACCCCTGCTGTACCAGTTTAAAGGTACTGGTGCAACATTCCTGACATCAAAGATTATTCAGTTGTATTGTATTCTGCTGTTTGAATGCACATTTTCTGCACTGTTTGAGATTTTACCTGGCTCTCTTTTTACGGTAACTTTTCCTCCAGGTTTTCATCGTTGCCCTTACCTTTGTCTACTTCTCCAAAGCTCTGTGTGGAGGCTACATGAAGAGCAGCATCACTCAGATAGAGAGGAGATTTGATCTTGCCAGCTCTGCGGTTGGTCTCATTGATGGTGGTTTTGAGATAGGTTTGTATGAGAACACTGGTTGAGCATAATGCTAACAACAGCAAGGTCGTGTCTTCACTTTGATGCCCGTTTTCAACATGTTGTGTAAAATTAAATGCAATAAGTTATATGTAGAAATGGACTGACAGTTCTTTTACTGTTGAACTGCAGGTAATTTGCTCTTTCTGGCACTGGTCAGTCATTTTGGGGCGGCACTGCACAGACCGCGGCTTATAGGGCTGGGTTGTTTCCTCATGGCCATTGGATCAGCTCTTACTGGACTACCACACTTCTTCATGGACCGGTGCTGTTTACATACATGTTATCTTCTCTCTGTGGCTTTCAGTGGTTATAATCTGCTGCAATGTTTACCTCTGTCGACAGGTACACGTATGACACAGCAATACAAGACTCAGTTAACAAAACTCTCAGTATAGCCCCATGTCAGTATCCCAGTGTTCAAAGACATTCCTCAAAAGTGCACATCATGTCTCCTAACATCACTGGAGCAGGTACTGTAATATCATCATACATTAACAAACACACTTAACCCTAAACTCAAAAGAAAAACACAAAAATAGATTTTGCATGTATAAAATAACTCATTTAAGAAAGATTATTAGTATATCTAATATATTTTGCACAATTACCTGCCATATATAAAGAGCAATGTTAGGTTAGGTGTTGTTTTTTTATGTTTTAATTTTGTGATGGATTATCGTCGATGTTATTGACACGTTTAATGAGATTATACGAGTTTCTATTATTTAAAGCTTTGTTTCATGTTTGTTGTTGTATCTCTAGAATGTGTGAAGGACTCTGGATCTAGTATGTGGATCTATGTGTTTTTGGGAAATGCTCTCAGAGGAATCGGAGAGTCACCAGTCACACCTCTCGGAATCTCTTACATCGATGATTTTGCAAAAGCAGAAAACTCTGCTTTTTACATTGGTAAGTGAAAAGCAAGAATTTAGATATACATGTTAATTATTTTTATCTGCCAAATGGTTTTAATAAACCTGCTAATGTAATATTTATTAAACCCTCTTTTGGTGTTTAGCATGTCTTCAAACTATCACATTGCTGGGTCCCATGTTTGGGTTCCTGCTGGGCTCCATGTGTGCCAGACTTTATGTGGATATTGGATTTGTGAGTGTTGGTAAGCACCCAAAACAATTTAATTAACCAAAATATTTCTATTAAAGCTGACAACACGACCACCAGATCTCAGCAGACAGGAAAGACACGTTTTACAGTAGTAAACATTTGGCGGAAATTGTTGTGTAACAATAATTCTTTTAAATAAGTTTATTTTTTATCCTATTCCTAAATTTACAGTATCATTCATATAGCTTTAAATATCAGACAGAGACTGTTCTTATCAGTCTTCATCAGTATTTCATTCTCTTTCAACTTATAGGTTTTGTTGTCAAGTTCAACAAATTAGTTCAAAACAGTAAAAAATCCTCACGCAACTGTAGAATAATACACAGTGACAGAATAATAATAAACAGTATATGCTGAGTACAGTTTCAGAGTGAGACATGCAGCTCGTATTATCCCCTTACACTTATTTTAAACACACACACACAGACCAGTGCAGAGTTTCTCTGTTCATTCACACTCAGTCAAATACACACTGAGGACAGCTGCTGATGTTTAGTGCAGGTGCCTTTTAAGGTCTCTGTGGTGTGCACTGCCACCTCACCTGATCTCACGACAGAATGAATTCACATCTGCTCAGGTGATCACCAAATGTTAATAGGGCTTTCATGTTTTTGATGAACTCATTTTTTACTGCTTATGTTACCTCATTTCCCTGCAGAAAATGTGACAATCACTCCAAAAGATGCCCGCTGGGTGGGCGCCTGGTGGCTCGGCTTCTTTGTGTCATCTGCCTTACAACTGCTTGCTGGCGTTCCTTTCTGGTTCTTGCCCAGATCGTTACCCAAAGAAGGGGAGGAGAAGAAGGAGAACGCTAACGTGGATCAGAGCAATGATACGCACGAAATAAAACTGGCCACTATTGCAAAAGGCAACTTCCTTTTAGAAAATACAGTATTATCTGTAACAACACAGATTCTAGCAGATAGTGATCAGTGGCTGTTAGACTAGTCCACATGACACATGTGCTGTGTGCCATGCAAGCTTTTGTGTTATGATGTCATTACTGAAACTCTTACCCTCAGTTGTGGATGCTTCATGGCAGATTTAATGAGACCAAATGCAACGTATCAGTATAACTACCTATATTCCTGTAAGGAAATGTATGTTAAGATACATCTTTGGAGGACAAATGAAATGCTTCTTTCTTTCTCTGTTCCATGGTGTTCATGTTGTGGATGTAAAGGGTTCTTGCCCTCTCTGAAAAGTCTGCTGGGCACTCCTGTGTACTTCCTGTTGCTGTGTCAGGTTGCTCTGAAGTTCAGCTCTTTCATCGGCATGTTCACCTTCAATGCCAAATACATGGAGCAACAGTTCGGTCAGACTACGGCAAGAGCTAATTTCCTTATTGGTAAGACTTTCATGTAAGGTCTTAGTCTGGTGACAAATGTGATTACAAACAATCCTTACCACCCTGTTATTATAATAATGTTTCAGAGGGATTGTTTTAAAGGATTGGCCTTTGTGTTCAACCCTAAACTACAGGGCAGATAAAGCATATCATACAGCAGCGAGACAACCAGTAACACAGAATGGGTGACACACTCTGACACTGATTGAGTTTTTAAAGCAGGTTGTGTCTGGCAGGGATCCTGAATCTGCCCGTGATCGCTGTGGGAATATTTCTGGGTGGTTTACTAATGAAGAGGTACAAGCTGAGTGTGGTGACCGGGGCTCAGTTCTCTGTCATCACCTGCTTCACTGCTTACCTTCTGCTCTTCCTTCACTTCGGCACAAAGTGTGACAATGTGCGTGTGGCCGGACTCACTGTGTCTTACAATGGGTAAAGTGTTTGTATAACGTTCTAAATAAACACGGTTGAAACACTCACCAATGCAGGACTTCCTCCTCAGGACTGCCAGCATATCATATGATGAGCACTCACTGGTGACTCCGTGTAACCGGGACTGTTCCTGCTCTACGACTGAATGGGATCCAGTGTGCTCAGACAGTGGCATCACATACACATCACCGTGTTTGGCAGGATGCACCAGCTCTACTGGACATGGCAAAAACACGGTATCTCACACTGAACCTGGATTTAAGACAAAGTTCCAAAAGCCTAGACCGCGCCCTAGACAGACATCATAGATAAAGTGGATGCTGTCCAAACCACAGGCAGCAAATGATGTGTGCTTATAAGACTTGACCTGGATTTGACCAGAATGTAACAGTGCACTGAATGTTTTGTGGTTCAGGGGTTGCTATGCAACCATAATAATGATCAGTCTTGCACAGTGGTTTAGTAAATAGGTTTTGACATCATAGCTTTTACTATATGGTGTATTTCTGCACGATGTATTGACCAATCAGCATCCAGTATCATAAATGTTCATTTAATACTTTGAAATGTAACATTTTCTTTCATTTGTGTTGAATGATCACAGGTCTTTCACAACTGTAGCTGTGTCTTGACCCCCTCACCAGTAGAGGGCAGTAGGTCTGTATCTCTGGGCCAGTGTCCTCGTGGTCCAGAATGCACTCAGAGTTTCACCTCCTACATGGCCATCTCTGTGCTGAGCTCCTTCATCAGCTCTCTGGGCATCACTCCTGGATTCATGGTCACCATACGGTCGGTTTGTATAACTCTTGTATAACTCTTTCTTTTTCATGTTTTTAAATTAGAATTTTATTTGTAGTTTCCTTTTTGATGTTTTTATTATTCTCTATAGCTGTTTACAGTAAATTAACACTAAAATGGTTTATTTTGTGATTTAATTATGAACGTTAATTAGTTACACTTCTGACTTTATTTTTGCAACTACTTGTCAATCACCAGTCATTAGAGAATTAGACAGGCTGGTTAATATCTGCTGACACTTTTATCAGTCTATTAACGGACTACTAATGTGAGTCATATGACATGAAGGTAATGACAGTTAGTTGACATGGAGCCGCACAGTTACTGTTACTTAGTAAAATGTGAATTATGAAAATAAAGTGTAACCTGTTGTTTTTGTCACATATTTAACATTTGTATTATTAAAACATTAATATTGTTATGAAATATTTTCAGATGCATTTCCCCCGAGCTGAAGTCACTGGCGTTGGGGGTTCAGGCGCTGGTGATACGAACACTAGGTACCAGATATATACACATTTCTTCTTAATTAAACCTTTGAGTTATAAATGATTCATTTTTAATAAAAACACATGTAGACAGTGTTTGAGTGTTTTAGTGTGGTGTGGAATTGAAGTGTCTGGTGTAAATATTAAGTGTTTGTCTGGAGGTGGTATTACAGCACCTGTTTATTATGGAGCTCTCATCGACTCGACGTGTTTGAGATGGGGAGTGAAGCGCTGCAGAGGCAGAGGAGCATGTCGCTTCTACAACTTAGATATGTTCAGGTGTGTGTTCAGGTGTGTGTATGAGTGTGTGTTCAGGTGTGTGCGTGTGTGTTCAGGTGTGCATGTGTGTGTGTTCAGGTGTGTGCGTGTGTGTTCAGGTGTGCATGTGTGTGTGTTCAGGTGTGTGCGTGTGTGTTCAGGTGTGCATGTGTGTGTGTTCAGGTGTGTTTAAGTGTTCAGGTGTGTGTGTGTGTGTGTGTGTGTGTCTGTGTGTGTGTCTGAGTATTCAGGTGTGTGTATGAGTGTTCAGGTGTGTATGTGTTCAGGTTATCAGTTTAAATTTTGCAGTCTCAAAGAATGCAGTTTCATCTGTTTGAATGAGTGAACAAAGTGATTCAAATATGAAATTGAATTAAATTGATCTGATTTGTTCTGTTTTCAGAGTCATCTACTTGGGCTTGAGCGCATGTTTAAATGGCTGTTCTTACTTCTTCTCCATCGCTCTCATAGTGCTGCTGAGAAAACAGTTTAGTAGGGAAAAGATCAGAGCACTACAGCAAACCAACATCAAGCAGAGTGACATTGAACTGCAGCCCTCAGAGACCCAGTGCAACTCCAAAAGTGGATCCAAAAGTGACATCAACCCCAGAGAAAACAGCCCAGAAACAACCAGCACTAAAGAGAAACAACCATCACCTTCTGTCTCTCATTCAAGACTGGAAGATCAGAGTGAAGATCAACCGAGAAAATCATTGACCAAAAACAATCAGTGACCAGTTGAGCCCTTCTCAGACACAGTACTGATGAACTAAGAAACCTCATGATACAATTGAAAAAAAGAGTTCACAAGATCTTGATGTCTCCTAATTCATCCATCATCCAAACAGGTTGTCCTGCCCACTGGCCATTATTGACATGTTGGGTCAGTGACCCCTTTTCAAACCACTTTGGGCCTTTTTATTCACTTCACCTGATTTGCTGTACTCTACTGGGGGCTAGGTTTAACGGCGGGGTTAGGAGGTAAATTAATTCAAAAGCACTGTTGTTTTAAAACAACCACTGAGTGGAAAGCACCATTTTACTTCTGCGTGTGTACATAGGATGCTTCTCTAACAGAAGCTGTGCACTAGTAAGGCTGCATATCTCGACTGCTTTTTGTGTTTTATATTGTGTTGGTACTAGCTGTAATAAATAAATACATCATATATAATCTATACACAAATACATTCATTTTAAACGTTTAACAACATACAAAACAAAATTAACATAGATGTCATCCAGAGATGACATGAAAGAAGAACAGCCATATCCTGATCATCCAGAGATGATGTGAAAGAGGAACAGCCATATCCTGATCATCCAGAGATGATGTGAAAGAGGAACAGCCATATCCTGATCATCCAGAGATGACATGAAAGAGGAACAGCCATATGCTGATCATCCAGAGATGACGTGAAAGAGGAACAGCCATATCCTGATCATCCAGAGATGATGTGAAAGAGGAACAGCCATATCCTGATCATCCAGAGATGACGTGAAAGAGGAATCCAGAGAAATTTTAAGCACTATGAACAGATTCTGTCTACAGAGTTTTTCTAAATGTTGATAATTAAAGATTACATGGACTGGCTGCAGTTATGCAGAAATGACATCTAAAGGAATTATTAGGCAGGGAGACATTGACAGTAGGTTATATTACCAAACTCCTTCTACGGCATTTGTCTGATCTGCACAAAATTTGGTACAAAAAGTTATTAGAAGTTAAACCCAACCATTCTTGCGTACCACTTTTGTGTATTGACATGCAACTTGGTACTCGTGAGGGAGTGTGAAGAGTTTCATCATAGCATCATCTACTGGGTCAGAGATATTAAAAACAACTTCGGCCTAAAATCATAAGCGTGGAGTCTTTAGATTCATGCTGACTCAAACGATATCCAGTGTTCCCTGGACAGCTATTTTGTGCATTGGCCATTTTGAATATTGTCATACAATACAATATCATCCATATCATCATCATCCTCATCGTCTGAGGGTACTTTCAAAGTTTGAAGCCCGCGCCCTCGAGACATTAGATGGCAAAATGCCAAAAAGAATCTGTGGTTCAACAACAGTTCGCTGTATTGATATGAAAGGTTACATGTGTCATATCCCAAGTGTTTCATAACAATTGTGACAGCGCCACCTATTGGTCAAAACATAAGTAATTTAATAATCATTTATATTGCTGCAGGTGTTATTACTTCTGTTTTTATACCTATTTGTTAAGCCCATAATTAGTCCACAAATATTTCCCTTCACGCTCTAAGTGGGCGTGACCCGTAACTGTGCTTGCAGCTATGTGTTCTGTGTTGACGTGTGTGCCAACAGACATCAGATGACAGCTGTCTAAAGCGGATCAAACCGGCTTGGGGAGTTTGAGGAGTTGTAATGTAATTAACAACCACTATAATTAAAAGTAGCCTGTGATGTGTATCAGGATCATAACACACCCCGTTTATCTAGATAATTACAGCACGACATGCCACTATAAAAGATAATAGTAAGATGTTCATAGACAGCTGAGAGTATTTAGACATGCATGACAATTCTATAGACAGTATGTATAATCAACATTCTATGATATTGCTCATTTCTCATGCATTACATTTAAAAACGTTTTTACATTATTTCCCCATTATTTTTCTTGTGTCTGCTGTTTTTGTGTTAAAATGTTTTTGTTAATCTGCCCTGCAACAACACAAAAGCACTATAAAAAACTACATTGAATTGAAACTAAATTGAATTTTGTACTTTGTATTTCTACAAAATGGTGAATGAGATGTCAGAGATGAGCTGTTGCACATTTTGAAGCTCTTTGAGAAAGGGGGATGTCATTTAATGTTTAACAATTGCTACAATTCTTGTGTTAGTTTGAAGGAAATTCAACAATCCCAGTCTCAGGTGAGTGAATCTGTCCTGACTGTGTTTAGTGTGTGAAGACAGTTCAAACCTGAGGTGAATTTGGACTCTGAGTGAACCTAAGATGATGGAGTTAGTCACCATCAGTAGACAAAGTAAATTTACTAGTGCAATAATTTGAGAAACAAGCAGTCTGAGGACAAGTACCATATGAAAGGGCTGTCACAGTAATGTCTGTAATGCTTCTATAGGCATGATGATCCTGGAACAACATTTCTGTCAAAGAAAGCAAGCCTGTGTAGATGATCCAGGAACACCACTAAACTAAACAAGAATATTAACTTTAAATGACACAGACCAACATTTTTCTTTCTAAATGTTTAATAATCTTGACAAATGCAATGAACTGAAAGGTTCAGCGAAATGTCTCTTTCAACAGAAAAGGTGGAAACAATTAATGGCAGAGAAATGCTCCAATGAAAGCCTGGACTGACATGTTCGACCAAGACCCCAAGAAAACAGGAAAATCACATGTTCTCAAATCCATGTGGATGGATTCACAGCACAGAGAGGATTATTATGTAGAGTTATTATTCTTAGATTGTTTCTTCTCATCTTGTTCACTTTGTGTTTTTAGTGACAGATGGTGTGTCTGCTGTACCAGGAGAAATCTGTGGCTACATGACGGCACACAAACGGCTCGGAAAACTAAAATGAAGGAAACTGTTTTAGCCCAGTATAGAGTTATATACAGTATAGAGTTATATACAGTATAGAGTTATATACAGTATAGAGTTATATACAGTATAGAGTTATATACAGTATAGAGTTGGCACACAAGGGAATTAAAATTGGCATAGCGCTGGCCAGA
>JAZGTJ010015258.1:0-13509 GCA_036877575.1 Botia almorhae
TAGCTCTTATACAGCACACACACACAACAGGGTCCTTGAAGACAAAGAAACCTGAAGGTGTGTTCGTTTCACATCTATTTATAACCCGCAGGTGCGTACAATCGTTTGCGTCACCTGCCGAGGTTATTTAAGCCAATTCTTGGCGTGTTTGACACACATGCTTCACAACCGGTNGAACAAAGAATGTTCTCATTAGCGTATTGAAACGCAGCATCGAGTGTAGCTTTTGATAGGGAACATTCTGTTCTATACAGTAATTTAGTGAACGCTACCACACCAGACATTTTTCCAAGCCTTTTCATTTGATTATACATACAGAGCTGAAAACCTCTGATTTGGGTGTGTGTCTGAGGCTAAGACCTTTGAGTTTTAGCTTCAGTAATATTTCAACATTTACAATAACTCCTCACTCATGTAACATTTCAACATGTAAAGTGTGTTACTTTTTAATATTTTGTCACAGAAGGGCCCCAAATATCCATTGGCTGTAGAACCCCCATTACTGCTCTGTTGTTTTAATGCTCAGAACATTTTTATATGGTTCTTATTTGTGACTTGTGCTGTAATATGATGAATTTTGTCACGAGGTTCAACTTTATATGGAATCTGCTTTCTTGCTCCAGGCAAGTGTGTTTATTCCTGAAACGAGGAGCCAATCAAAATGCAGCAGACATGGAGAATAAAACACCGTTGTTAATCGCTGTAGAGGCCGCAAATGCTGATATTGTCACGCTGTGAGTGGCACTTGCCTCTGTTTATCTCTGTCTGTACAGTTAGAGAGGGTGGATGTTAAGATAAAGAAGAAATTTGAATTTTCAGGCATTTATTCTTATGCTCCTTTGAATTTTCAGTTTTATTGAATAGTAAGAAAAATTTCCATTACCAATACTCTCCATTGTGGGGAAAAAAATGAGGTTTTGGTCAGTAGGCCTGCAGATTATTATTTTATGTAAAGGAATACTGTAATCATTAAAAAAAATCCAAATATCTAAAAATATATGTATAAATAATATAAAAATAATTAAAAAACTGGAAATATTGAACATAAGAATTCTTATTGTGTTGTATGTTTCCTATTTCTCCTGACAGGCTTCGATTGGCCAAGATGAATGAGGAGATGCGTGAATCTGAGGGTCTATACAGTCAGACAGGTCAATATAACTCCAACAGCCCTACTGAAGTTCAGTATAGAAAGTGTATGGAAGAGTTTATTAGCTTACAGCTGGGAAACTCCTAACACACATACATTCAGCCCCAAACCACCCAGGCCTGTAGCATATGCAAAATATCTGTAAATGAACACAGCAGAGTATATAAAGCTGAGCTTCACTTAGCCCCAGGAGGGTTAATTCAGCCTAGTGTTTTAATGTAAAAACATCTATTTAAACACCCATTACACAAAAGCCGTTACCACTGGAAGATGTGCAGTAAATAGCTTTATGAAACTGATGTAAGAGTGTTGAACTCATATGCCTTATTGATAACTTATTTACAGTGTGTAAATTTGTCTTAATGCAGATATCTTTCTATAACGGTAATATATTGAAAGCCCATCTCAGTGAGTGAATCTGTATATTTAATGATCATTTTGGCACACAAAAAGTAGAATTGAAATTTTAATGGTCAGAAAATTGAATTTACTGAATTAAATTTCTAATAAATTTACCAGTTAATAACATTTTGAAATTAAATAGAAATTACATTTCTCCACCATTGTCCATAAAATGAAACTTAATTTATTAAATATAATAAAATACATATGTGTTGAATTTCTATAGATAACATTTTAAATAGAAGGATTTATCTGTCTATAATGCCTATAAAGCCTGCAAACTTAACTTTTTAGAAATTTCCAAAACAATTCAGGTTAATACAAACGCAGAAATTGAATTATAATGTAATTTAATTAACTGAATTTGAATTCAATTTCCTGATTAAGTTCTGAATGGCAATCAACCCTGTCTGGCACATTCTCGATATGTATCATTTCATTTGATGTATTTCTGAGGGTTTGTAGCTGTCTAGAGTTGTTAGCGTTTATTCAGAAACCACTGCATTTGCCCATAATAATTATTAGGAAGTGTCAGGAGGTGTAGTAGAAGTTTTAGCCACAACGTGCCGCAGGAGAGCAGGACTTTACATACACACAGATTGCTGTTTGCTGTGTGGAGTTTTGCTAAACAATGCTGAACTGTCCTGCAGTGGACCCCTTTTAGTGACAAAAGTTTATTAAATCATATTTTGAAACTGTAGTCGTATTACACACCTTAACATAATTACTGTCTCTGCATTCGGTAATGTGACAAATAAAAGCATAGTCTCAGGTTTAATCAATATGCATATCAAAAAAGCCCTTATTATCAAGACAGTAGGATTATTCAGTTCACTGATGCAGATTGTATTAATGAGATTGTTAAAATCGTACGTATTTATTGTGTGTAATTCTGCGATGCATGGAAGACTTTTGTATATCATGTTATATATTTATGACCAGCTTTCTTGATTTGTCTCTCTTTTTTCTCTTTCCCATCTGTCTTTCTTTGTAAAAAATCATGTTTAGTAAAGATTGGCTAAGTAAATCTTGTCATAATAATCTGTATAATCTGCACATAACCCACAGACCACAATGTTATATCCGTATTATGTCCTACAGTAAATGGTGTCAAAACGTCAACAAAACATTTTTCTAACTAGTAATCTGAACACTTTGTTTCAACACAAAGTATTATTTTAATATATTTTATAGTGTTATTTCTTATCTTTTAAATAGCCAAAGAGGTCAGATGTATTTAGTCAATAAATATACTTAATATACCATAATTGGGTGTCACATGCTTTCTCAACTCTGCAAACATCTTCATTTCTTTCTGTCCTGCTGTCTGCTGCTACCTTCTGAGTTTCTCTTCTGAAGATCTGAAGGTATGGAGCTCAACTACAATGTGTATTACCTGTGTTTGGCTTATTGGAGCATGTAGTGCATGCAGATAGGCTATGCGTTCATCTTGCCCAAATAATTACTTATACCTTTTTGTTTTTATTATATACAGGAGATAAAACATACCAGGACATTTTCCAAGACTTTTCCCATATGGCATCAAATGATCCAGACAAGCTTAACCGCTTTTCCTAACTGCAGTTTGGGTAATACAGTATCACTGATGCAAAAAAATGTGCTTGCATTTTTTAAATTGGATTATCTATGGAATTGTATACAATGTATAAAATGAATTCATGTGAAAATCATACTTTTTTCTTGCAACGTTTTGTCTTTTTTTATTGCTAAAATTGGTGTAATAGCATTTTTGAGTATATTTCAAAGTAGATGTTTTTAAAAAAATATCATGTAATCAGCATTCAGCCCTCAGTTTCCCTATAATGAACCTTAAATAATGGGAGTATTTAAGCCTCAATGGGCATCTTTCAGGAAACACAAGCAGGACAAATACTTGTGTGTTGTTCATAAAATCTTTCTTGCTTAAATTTCACATTGAATGCGACAATTTGTGTAAAGCTTTTGTATTTTGTTAGCGAAAAATTCTGCTTGTTTAATGAATGACACCCATTTTTAGGTAGCAAATGAGTCAGTGCATATGTTGTGACTCGCTAAGAATATATGTATGCTGTTAGACTGACTACAGAGATGGTTAAATGTTTACATACATTTTCAAAGCTGTTTAATTATATGTTTAAAGACTTTAGAAAGTCAAAATTGTGGAAAAACTTGCATGACATTTTGACATTAGCATGTGTGCCCCATTGTATTTCATATGTACATAAAGTATACAGTGAAACGTGATTGTGGAGTGTAAATTCTGTACATACATTATCTTGGGCTGGGTAGTTTTAATTTTGTGGTGCTTTGAAATATTGTAAGCTCATAATTTTTGGTGCATATTCAATATTCAGTATTTCAGGTAATCATCCTGTACATGATCTGTGCAATTTTACATTTTATCCACTTAGAATGTTTGACTAATCTGAATGTATTTCTGAATTAATATATTGTTCAATGTTTTTGCCCTTACATTATTAGAAGTCTTGCAGTGGTATGTGTAGCGTAACTCCTTAGCACACTCCTCTGCAGATATTGATGTTACATAAACTTTGGTGTTGCGCAGTGGTGTGTGACGTAACACTCCTCAGCAGATTCTAATGTTACATAAACTTTGATGTTGTGTCTCTTAAATGCAGCATTGTGCGTTCACTAATGGGGGATGAGCTCACAGCCCTGCCTGCCGTACTCTGTCACCTCTTTACCTCATGATGTTCTGTAGACTTCAGCGTTAACCATCTTACTGGTTCAGGATCTTCATTACTAAAGCATGTTAAATAACACCTTGTATTTGATGTACCTCAAGAGACCTGTGTTGAGTTTGTCTTGAACACAGAGTGAATCAGAGTTTTAGAGAATCAGAGTGGCTTGGAAAGTGGGAAGTAATGCCTCTAAGAACTATTATTTCATTAGCAGTCATTGTGGAAAGGAAATGTTTTTGAACAATCAAAATGATTTCAATAAAGATTTGAAAGTCTGTATCAGTCATTTCGGGAAATTAAAAAAAAAATAACAGTTTGCACCTGCTGAACAGTTTGATAAATCTGTGTTAATATTGTTATTGACATTTCTGACATTTGTCAGCAGTGTTTTGCAAACTTTATAGAAAGACTTGATAAAAATATGTCTTTTTCAGACACTTACCAAAATGAAGTGGAAAGCTATACGGCCTTGAGATAAGAGCAATCTGAGTGACTAATAATAAAGATTTCAATGCCTACACTTGTAGTTACAGTATGCAGAGAATCTGCACCTACTAAATTTTGCAGAAAGTTCTGATATACACAAAACCTGAATGCCTATTATTTACAAAATCTACAACTCCCCACCAACTCCCAGCTGGAGTATAACCATCACCTCAAATTTAGGAGACATTGTACCAATAACAAAATATACTGTAACAACTACACCTGTAACATACCAAATGAAAATACCATAATGAATATCGTTTATTAGCAACACAACTGTAAAATGCATCAGCTTGAGGACCTTATAGACACTTTTAACAGTAATCATAATTTGTAATGTGAAATATTTTTCAGCGTTTACTTCCATATTGTCAAAAAAGAAAGGAGTCCTGTTGAAACATCCACATCTGAGTGATTAACAGCTAGCAGGGACGCTGCAGTAGGTAGCTGAAATTTTTTGAAACTTAAAGGTTTCATTAATGTTTCTTAACTGGACACAAAAAACTTTTATTATAAACTAACACTATTGTGAAAAACTATTACAATAATTTTTACCAAAAAAAACCCCACTGAACTATTACAGTGGCTTTTGGCCTAAAGAATTCCCATCCAGTTGTTTAATATTATGTTGGGTTTTTATCACATTGGCTCAAAGTAGCTGGAACGGACTACATCTTGTGGCATCCTCCAGTGTCCACTACCTGATTGCAGGAGAAACAGTTGTGACCAACTGTCTGGTGCCTGTTTCCTTTCACACTCATTCACTATACTCTGGTCTCCAGTTCCTTTCCTTGAATGTATGGGAAGAGTATATAGTGCAAAACAAGTCATGCAATATGAAAGCTGTTTAAAAACTGGGTGACTACTGCACATTAACTTGATGCTGTGTCATAAATTATATGTGATGGAAGAAAGAGACTGACTGTGTTACCTTTCCAAACAAGACACTGCTGAGCATCATCCAGGCTTCTATCCTTGTCTGGCAATAGAGAGGAAATCTGCGGAAAGCTTCCCACTAAGACACAGAGAGCCACTGCTGGAGACTTTTTCCCTCCATAAAAAGAGATTTTCACAAAAAATGAGGTTAAGCCCCATTAAAAATCTGTTCGGTCAACCCTCAGCCAGGTCAATCTGAATATGTATTATTTTCAACACTGCCATGGGCCCCATTGTTCAGCCAGTCAGTGCATAAAAAACTTGTCAATGTCATTGTGTGTTAGAAATAAGTGCTGCAGATCTTGTTTCTGAAATGCAAGAAGCTAAACGATTATCTCACAGCCTACTTATGTTGTAATGTTTGTAGTGTTGTATGTTGTAGTGAAGCTAATGCTCTAATGCTTTCACATCATGCAGAGAAATAGGACAAATACAGATTGTGTTCTTTTCCTAAAGTCTTCTTTCCAGAACTGACCATTTTGGGTTGACCCATGAGTACACTTTGAAAGAATCATTAGCAGTTCATATTTTGGAAGTACCAGGCATGGGGAATGCAAACAGTTTTCACAGATTTTTTTAGACGACAATGATGATAAATAAAGATGGAAAGAAATGACACTGCATTCTTTTACATCACAATCAACCACCTATTGCCTGGAAAATTGCAGATATCTTATTGCACTACGACCCATCTGCCCACCTCTACTTTTTTGTTCTCACTTCCCACAATTGGCACTGAGAGTTGCACTCTCCAATGGAGACATTTTTGAGAGCATAATCCCAAAGGGCTTGTTATCCATACCCCAATGCCTGGCCAGCACACAGCTGGAAAATCTACCAAATCTATGACAGCAAATCTGGCTTCCAGCTGTGAAACAAGCGCACAAGACAGGTTCGCCCAGTGCTTTACCAGTACAGAAGCCTCTTTTGTGTGAGTTAATTCAATCAACACACAGTTCATAGGCGTCTTTATGCTTTCTTAGCAGAGTCTGTTCTGGTTGCATTTAACATTCAAATAAAACTGAGCAAGCTAAATGAAACATTACATAAACAACTGGATGACAGGAGGTTGACCATGGTTGCTAGCCATGTCCTTTGTTTTAGTAACAGCAGAAAAGCACAGGGTTCAAAAAAACCTACAACTCATTCTGTACACTTCCAAATTCTTTACAACTTTATTAATTCCACACAGGGGTGAATTATCAATGGGCTAAAACAAACGAACACCTACATTAGTACACAATAGTACACTTATACTATATTGAAGTATTGCAAACAAAATTTAGTGTGAAAGTCTTTACAATACCAGCATAAGTCACCCTTAATGTGTTGAAATTGTGTTCTCAAAGCTTTTAAGTTTAAATGTGCGTTTCCTGCTTCACTAATGCAAGCAAACACAATTGGCAAAATAATGAAAGATTATAAACTAGTTTCAAATACTCCCATCTTCATTTGATTGGTAGTAGTCGTCCCCAAACTTATGCTTTGATGTTGTTTTGCCTCAGCTGACATTAAATAAACAGAAACCCTTTGAAATATCTGTCAGTAAGGCACCCTTATACACTTAAAAAAGTCATAGTAGCAAGGTCCCATCGTTGGCTGCTCCTACTGGGGCAAACATTGGTCTGACTTCTGAGTGTTCCATTAGACCTCTGCATTTACAACGTTCCTGCAATTCTCGCAAGATATACAAATTCCCTTACTCTTGAAGAGAATTAACAATTGCCAAACGGACAGCCAGCATGTTAATTGCTGCTTCCTGCAAGCATAATAAACAGAAGGCTCACAACCACCTCCAGTGCCTGGATACCAGTCATAAGCGTTTCACTGAGACCAACACCATGCTGGCCAGCACACTGACCAAACAAAAGTTGTTCGCTCCATCTGTTCCGTCATTAACAGTTACTCAGTGCGGCTTTAACCGACTGATTCCACGCCAGAGGGGGATGGTGGTATGTCTTCACCAACACTTACCCAGAAGGCAAAGTTCTCAAAGTGCTTACGTTGACCCTTTAGGGTCATAACTGTACAGTTCTTTGTTGTCCAGAGCATTGCTTATAACCCTCTATGGTAATATTTCCAAACATGGAGAAAATACTTTCAAAGCGATCAACATGTAGTAACATAGTGATCTCATCTGGATGTCTTTGACAAGTTATATATGATATTTATTACTAAGCTCACCGGGACCTCCAGGTCACTGACTTCTTAATACTGAGTTTTCACGATGCTGTTTAAAAGAGAAAAGGGTTGATTTATGATCAAGTTAATTAAACAAAAGGGAATAAAAACAGGATGCAAAGAACTCTATAAATGACATCAGTATCTTAAGAACCATGCCAGATTTCCTCAGGGTTAAGTTCAAAGTAGCCCACCCACATTGTAAAGACAAACCGGAAATTAACACCCTGACAAATTTCCTTTAAGGAGATATAGTGAACGGTGGGCAAATGTGTGACAAAACGCTTCCTCCTGTCAGTTTAGACAAGAGTACATGCTATTAAATAGTCATTTTGTATTTTCAGTATGCTTTGTAGGGCACAACATGCGAGTGGCCCCCACATGCAAAATAAAAGACCCTATCTTCTTTGAGGCTGCCTTGTCATTGACTACATTGAATCCAGAGTGAGGACACTGCAATAACTAAAACTATAAAATCCAGCTTTTTAATTCTTTAAACTGAAAACAATTCGAAACCAATTTCAAATAAATGTAATACATTTTATTACAGTAATTTTGTTGTATTAACTTTTACTCTGTAGCCGAAAAATATTGTCTCAGACACAGGTTGACCCTGCTAGCACAAGCAGGTGTGAAGAGTGCAACCAGTTGCAGAGTTGAATCAGGTATGTTTGATTAGGGAGACATAAAATATGTTTACTTTTGGTGTGCCTCTAGAAACATCGTTGGGAAATACTGCTTTAGGCTACGACAGTATGCAAAATTAGTTGGCAAAAATTAGTTTGTAAAAAGAGTTGGTGAAATAGCTGTATTTTATGGTATACCGTTACAGATATATTTTATTTATTTTTGTTTTGGTGATAATACAGTATTGTCTTTCCACAAAAGAACTGGTCTTTTTTATTTTTAAATGCTTCATTTTATAATAACATAACAAACACCCAATCCTGTGTGTTGAACATCTTTTATTATAATGACTGAGATTCATGTAAAACATTCCCCAGTTGGTTGTGTTTGACCAGATGGAAGAAATAACAAAAGGACGAAGTGGGTGGGGCTATTCAGAGTTGAGTGGACATGGAGCGCTGCATGCTGGGAACTCAATTTAGTACACTGCCTGCAAAAAAGTAATTTGATGAGGAATATGCCAAGGTTGAGTCTTTTGTGCATGCAAATCAATTATGAACCTCTTTAGACAAGAGGATCATTTCCAGACCAGTCTTTGGTAGCCCCATGCAGATTTTGGGCAAAAAAAAAAACATTAGGCTAAACACTAAAGGCAGATTTTACATCTAGCAACTCTGTAAAATTGTTTACATTTCATAGGAAGTGAAGACTTTAAGCTCTGCAGGGAACAATGGCCATGGAAAAGATCCCCTGTTTAAATGAGTAACATGAGGTCTAAGGAAATGTACCTGCAGGGTGGAGTTACTCATCTATGTACTCAAATGGCTCTGGGGCCTCTGGCTCCTGTTCTTCCTCCTCAATTTTGGGGCCATGAGCAGACACAGGCTCCACAAGCTCCTCCTCCTCCCCACTGGTGTCCTTCATGATAATGATGCCACCGGTATGTAACTAGGGATGAGAGTATGAAAGAATAGTGTCATTATGCTGGGGTATGTATGAGTTGAGTTTCCAAAATCCCTTAATTAACCATTATTTTCTTACAGTAAAAGTATAGTATTCATTCATTTTTGCAATCTGTATAACCATGGTTTTACTGCAAATACCATGGTTAAATTGTGGTTACTTCAATTATTTATATAGGATGTTCAAGTTACAATGGTTTAACTTTAGTAATCATGTGTTTTTTTTTGCAAAGCTGCTGCTTTGGTTGTTGGACTGTTGACTGCTTAAGACTAAACAAGAGCTCCTAATGCTGTTTACTTGGAGCCATGAGCACCGTATGTTCCCTCTGAAGAGTTCAACAGGCCATATATACAGACGGTGTTGTGTTATGAATTACGACTCACCGGTTTGAAGGGCTGATATCTGCAGTTTTCCGGCATAATGAGAACCTTGAGCTGGGCGGGCATGACACGTGCTGGGTTCTCCAACATCTGGAAGTTCGGCTCTGGTTCCTTTTTCTTTTCCTTCTCTTTCTCTTTCTCCTTCTCCTCATCTTTCTTCTCCTTCTCAGCCTCTGCTTGTGTTTCCTGCATCAGACAATGAAGACTGACTAAAGACTGAAAATAAAACTTTAAAATCTCACAGTTCAGCATTTAGTGAATTAAAACACTCCTGACACATCCGTATGACTCATCAGGTACTGAACTACTGCTCAATCATAACGTCTCTAGCGAAGAAACCTACCAGTAAGCCGGCATTAAACTGCATTCATACATCAGAGACATTTGACTGAAATGGAATGTTCAACTCATTCATTAAATGGCAGTTTAATAACCACAATTTTCCAAAAACCTCTTTCTAAATAGTCATTTGTATATATAGTCATTATTACTGCCATAGCTTATAATTAACAATAATATTGTTATTAAAAATAACAATAACAGGCATTAACAAGAATGGGATAAAACCATTAAATGTAAAATCGAAATCATAAAACAAACTAAACAGTAAACAGAGTTTAGCTGAATTTTGTGTAGTCCTAAGAAATACAAAACAACGTTTGTGTGTTCATGTAAAAACAAAAAAGAAAAACCAAATGTCAAATGGTTTTGAAATAAGATTAGTCAAAAATGATTAAATGACATAGGTTTACAAGCAAGTTTACCTTAGTAACCTTGGCTTTAATTATTGTAGATGTCATTAACTCATATTGTACTAATTCTATTTTACCATTACTAAGCCATTTCATTTTCCTGAAGTAGGCATATTCTCAAAAAATGTATTCAGTTACATTTTTTCATGTGAAATGCAACTTGCTATTATTTAATAAAACTGAAAGAACATGCATTTTTTTACTTTTTAGTAAAACAGGCTTGCAGAGAAACACTGTAATGCACTGAAATGCAGAGAAACACTGTAAAAAAATATTTATGTGTTACATGTTACAAGACATGGTAAATGATCTAAATGTACTTTGCATGGTGGGAATAAAGCTTTGGATCTGTTATTAAACAGTTAACATACACACCACTTCCATCTTTTCCTCTTCCTTTTCTTTCTTCTCCTTTTCCTTCTCCTTTTTCTTGGCTTTAGCTGTAATGGACAGAACAGCAGTGGAAACCTGATGGAGAAACAGTGAGACAAAATAAGCCAGAGTGTCTGAGGGTCAATCAGGCCTGAGATTTGACGAGATGCAAGTTAACTATACATATCTGAAAACAAACCTTCTCCTTTTCCTTCTCCTTTGGTACTTCCAAGGGTGGAGGGTAGGCAAAGGTGGACGGTTTGCAGTTGGATCGATACTGCACCTTCGGCATCTGTACAAGACATAGAAACAGACAAAAAGTTTGAAAGCAGGTGAAATGGGCCTCTTTCACTTCTGAAAGGACGGTAATTTAAACCACCTTTGATAAGACCACTATGAAGCAGTGTGCTGGGGTAAACACACTCCACTTAATGCTTCGATAAAGATTTAATTCCAAACCTACCTAAACACGGCATGAACTTTGCTCCAAAACACAGGCAGCAGTATTATGATGCCTTTTATCACAAGTCACTGTGGCCAAAATCTATAGCACCATTACATTTACCATTTGTAAAAGAGGCAATGCCAGAATGCTTTTCATAAGGATCAGTGTTCTGAATCAGTGCTCCAAAAGTGTTTCAAAAAGTCTCTTTCCAACCTTTTGGAGCATAGCTTTAGTTTGTGAGACATCTCAACAGTGCTTGTGCCACAAATAAATAAGATGATGTGAAAGGCACTACAACAAGACTAAACACATTGCTATATTCAAACAGCATTTTATATTATTGATTCAAACAGCATTTTATATTATTGATTATACATCAGTTCAGCATTTGTGCTAATCGCTACACAAAATGTTTTATTCACTGCAGCTAATTTTCCTTGCATAGATATTTTTTACTGGATACACGGGGATATAAACTATTCTCTTGCTTTAACATTTTTGAATATAACTTGTTGTCCACCTGTAGACCAACATCGACCATCTCTGCTCTGGTGAAGTACAAAGAACTTGCAGTATGAAGTACGAATACAGTACGAAGAAACTTGCATGCATATAGATAAAGTAAGAGGACTGAGTACATCTGCATACCTTCAGGTCCTTGTTAAGTCCAATGATGGCCGTGGGTGTGAAGGCTAGAGACAGGAAGTGTGAGAGTGGAAACCAGAACCAGAACTGAGTAAAAACCAGCAGACCCACCACAGATGGCATGTGGGTGTGGCCTGTACGCGACTGCAGAGAGATTGATACATTACGACCACCTGAAAAGAGTTAAAGCCGAACAGTTATTGTGTAATATGTTTTTTAGGTGTGCCAAAACACATGAGAATACTAAGAAATACATCTTTGAAAGTAATGCCTTAGTTTGTGATGTTCATGGCCACAAAAATTTAAAGGATACTTAGGAAGTAAACAATAAATATAATTAAAGTCATTTATTTATTTTATTAAGCTATATACAGGTGCTGGTCATATCATTAGAATATCTTCAAAAAGTTGATTTATTTCACTAATTCCATTCTAGAAGTGAAACTTGTATAATGTATACATTCATTCAACACAGACTGATATATTTCAAGCATTTATTTCTTTTAATTTTGATGATTATAACTGACAACTAATGAAAACCCTAATTCAGTATCTGAGAAAATTAGAATATTGTAAAAAGGTTCAGTACTGAAGACCACACTCTAATCAGCTAATTAACTCAAAACACCTGCAAAGGCCTTTACATGGTCTCTCAGTCTAGTTCTGTAAGCTACACAATCATGGGGAAGACTTCTGATTTGACAGTTGTCCAAAAGACGACCATTGACACCTTGCACAAGGAGGTCACAAAAGGTCATTGCAAAAGAGGCTGGCTGTTCACAGAGCTCTGTGTCCAAGCACATTAATAGAGAGGCGAAGGGAAGGAAAAGATGTGGTAGAAAAACGTGTGCAAGCAATAGGGATAACCGCACCCTGGAGAGAATTGTGAAACAAAGCCCATTCAAAAATGTGGGGGAGATTCACAAAGAGTGGACTGCAGCTGGAGTCAGTGCTTCAAGAACCACTACGCACAGACGTATGCAAGACATAGGTTTCAGCTGTCGCATTCCTTGTGTCAAGCCACTCTTGAACAACAGACAGGGTCAGAAGCGTCTTACCTGGGCTAAAGACAAAAAGGACTGGATTGCTGCTGAGTGGTCCAAAGTTATGTTCTCTGATGAAAGTAAATTTTGCATTTCCTTTGGAAATCAGTGTCCCAGAGTCTGGAGGAAGAGAGGAGAGGCACAGAATCCACGTTGCTTGAGGTCCAGTGTAAAGTTTCCACAGTCAGTAATGGTTTGGGGTGCCATGTCATCTGCTGGTGTTGGTCCACTGTTTTCTGAGGTCCAAGGTCAACGCAGCTGTATACCAGGAAGTTTTAGAGCACTTCATGCTTCCTGCTGCTGACCAACTTTATGGAGATGTAGATTTCATTTTCCAACAGGACTTGGCACCTGCACACAGTGCCAAAGCTACCAGTACCTGGTTTAAGGACCATGGTATCCCTGTTCTTAATTGGCCAGCAAAC
>JAZGTJ010015259.1:0-13509 GCA_036877575.1 Botia almorhae
CTTATTCACTGTTGCCTCTTATTGTAATTGAAGTTGCTTCTTTGTCCTCATTTGTAAGTCGCTTTGGATAAAAGCGTCAGCTAAATGACTAAATGTAAATGTATTACATATCTCAGAACCCAATAACCATGGTAAAATCATTGTAAAGAATGACTCTGAGGAGATTTTGCTGTAAAATCCCACTTAGACAGTGACATTTTAAATTTGTAGCAAAAACATTATCAGGCCATCTTCTCTAATATTTTCTCTTTAGTACCCAATTCAAATGTTCTAAACAAACACACTCATCTGAATATGAGTTAATTACCAGGATGCTGTGCAGGTTTGTGATGTTGATGACCTCACAGACAGTTTTAATGCGCTCGATGAGTTTGCTGAAGTAGCTGACCATTTCCTCCCTCTTAATGATCTTGGCGTAGCATGGGAAAGTGGGTGGGAGCAGACGCTGGTTAACTAGTGGCTCAAAACCCATCATGATTGTGTGATCTGGAAAACAAAATGGCATGTACAATTGTAAAAATTAATGTTATAAATCAATTAATTAAATAAATAAATGTAAATAAAGTAGATTTAATTTAGCATGGCAATGTGGAATGAAAATCTGAACATAGTTCTCAAAAGGTACAATTAGTTTCTTTAACACCTTTTTTGACCAAGACTGAAGCAACATGGGCAAATTTAAAAGTAGGAAAAATTTAAAACTCTTTTAAACTCAGTTTTAAGTGACACACTTCTATCTGCCAGTTGGTGGCACTATGACTGTAACTCACAATAGCCAACTCTGTCATCTGTCCCTAGGACCAAACATACAGCTCAAGTTTAAATGAAATCACTTAATGCTCGCAGAAGATACAAGCCACTTCCTGGTTCTAAATCACCCAGGAGGAGTATTTAAAAATTCTAAGCCTGGAATTCCCCAAAAAACAATGTAATTTTGATAGTTGTCCAGCTTGATGAGAACAAAACATATACTAAGTTTGGTGACAACAAGTAAAACCAACCCCATCACTTTAGTCAAAAGGAGGCACTTACAGCACCACCCACCACGCCTATGTCTAAACTTTTATCCACGCCTAACGGCCGATCAGTATCCAGAGAAAAATTAAGAGACCATTCCAAATTTTTCTTCACTCGGCATCTCTACATTTATGGCAGCCATAACATTCCAGTGTCTGCTGAAATCCAAAACAAGCACATCTCATTTTGCTGTACTGAAGTACTAATTAAGTTATCACCTGAAACAAACATTATTTACAACAAAAATACAGACCGGCGAGGACAGCTCAAAACAGGCTCCTAGAGGCAGGGCTGAAGTTGTGCAAAGCTAGGAAAAAGCCCTTCATCAATGAGAAGCAAAGAGCCAGACTGAAATTTGCAAAAAGACCATAAGGATTGGACAGTAGAGGACTGGAGTAAGGTCATCATCTTTAATGAGTCCAAGTTTCAGCTTTGTCCAACACCTGGTCATCTAATGGTCAGATGGAGACCTGGAGAGGCCTACAAGCCACAGTGTCTCACACCCACTGTGAAATCTGGTGAATGATCTGTAATGATCTGGGGTGCTTTAGCAAGTCTAGAATTGGGCAAATTTGTCTCTGTGAAGGGTGCATGAATCAAGCCACATACAAGGTTGTCCTGGAAGAAAACTTGCTTCCTTTTGCTCTAGCAATGTTCCCCAACTCTGAGGATTGTTTTTTTTTTCCAAGCAGGACAATGTTCCATGTTACACAGCCAGGTCAATCTAGGTTTGGATGGAGTATCACCAGATCAAGACCCAAGGCCAACCCAATCTCCAGACCTGAACCCCATTGAAAATCTCTGGAATGTGATCAAGAGAAAGACTGATACTCACAAGCCATTAAACAAAGCCGAGCTGTTTGAGTTTTTGCACCAGGAGTGGCATCAAGTCAATAGCAACAGCCAACAGCAATGTGAAAGACAGGTGGAGAGCATGCAGAGACTAAAATTAAAAACCAGGGTTATTACACCAAATATTAATTTTTTTAACTCTTCCTAAGTTAAAACATTAGTATTGTGTTGTTTACTTGTTTTCTTTGCATTATTTGAGGTCTGAAGACACTTAATTTTTTGTTGTTTTTACCAGAGTGTATTTTCTCCAAACAAATATTCTAAATGGATATATTTATTTGGAATTTGTGAGAAATGTTGTCAGTAGTTTATAGAATAAAATAAATATGTTAATTGTACTGAAACACATACCTATAAAAAGTAAAACCAGAGAAAGTGATAATTTTGCAGTGGTCTCTTAATTTTAAACAGAGCGGTATGTGCCATATTCTGTCATTTTAAGCATGTTAGGAGCCTGAATTGCATGTGAATGTAGCTTTAAATTTTGACGCATTACCAAGGTAACACACTTTATCACAAATTCTTCCAGAACTTTACATCAGCAATGCGTCTACATTATTCTGATCAAGTCTAAAGTGACTTGGCTAAATGTAAGTTGATCATTTACATTTACATTTAGATGATGCTTTTATCCAAAGCGACTTACAAATGAGGACAAGGAAGCAACTTCAATAACAATAAGAGGCAACAATGAATAAGTGCATAGAAAGTTTGAACCCGAAGAATAAGTGCATTTAAAAGTTTGTTTTAAGTGATGCATTTCCTGTTGCCAGTTAGTGACTGTGTTTACCGTGTTAGTGATTATGACCGTGACTCATAATAGTCCATAATAATAAACCAAACATTTTGCCCAAGTTTGATGTAAATCTCTCAATGCATGCTGTAGATATTAGAGACTTTCTGCTTCTGTTTTCCCCATAATTTTACCACCACACCATGGCAACACTGTTGGAGACATCCAAAATTCCTTCACGCTTTTGAATCCTCAATGTTGTTTTACAATGCTTACTAAGTTTGGTGAGAATCACATAAAATCACAAATCACAAATAGGAGGAGTATTTAAAGTTTATGTCATCCCCTTTTCATAAAATCCAAAATATCAGACTTCCTGTTGGGTGGAGCTATGGGATGTTAAGACGAAAGCTGTTTGGGATGACATGACATACCCAGTTTTGTACAGATGCCACCATTTTTTGTGCCCCGTACTAGGGGGCACTACCGACATCCCCTGCCCCACACGTTGCCTAGCCCTAACGACTCTGCCGTGTGTGCAGTTTCAAAAGTTTCAAACGTTTTTAAGCAAGTTCAGGGACCCAAAAACCTTAAAAAATAAAATAATAATCCTAAGGAAAACAACAGGGCATTTTGCACTTTTAGTGCTTGGGCCCTAATAAGGAACATAGAAGTAGTCAAAGTTCATTATCATGAACTTTCTCTTATGGTGTAAATTAGCATAACTGTAAAACAAATTGTCTATAGGTTGTACTTCAGACGTTATATTTATAGTAAATGCAAAAGTAGGCCATGTGTCCAAGAAAAAGAAAACAGCATTAATTGTACATTATTTCGAGAAATGAACATACATAAAAAAATACTGCTCACGTTATTTTGGTAAGCCCCTTATATAACATCTTTTGTCACAGAATAAATTAATTGTGTCCAAAGGTAAATAGCTTATATCAACAATGGCATTAATGTAACACTGAGCGGACCTTTGGTTAACTGTGTGTGGTGTATTTATTGATGATGTTATACGGTAACAAGTATAATCTAAGCAGCTTTACCTCCTTTGGTTGTGTCATTCTGGGATTGTACGCCATACTGGATGGTGGAGTGTATCGAAGACAATAAATCTGCAGCCTGAGTTATTACCTTTTGTGCTTTACTCACAGCATTGGTCTTAAAGGTCAAAAACAACCAGAGATCAGGAAACGAACCAATCAGTAATCACTCTAATTCTGAATTATTGCCTAATCACCCACCTCTTTTTTAGTAAAGGAGATGAGTGCACTAAGCAGTAGACGAGTGAATTTAACCCGGCTGAACAGAGCTAAACACTGCTGGTGCTGGAAAAAAAAAGACAACCTATGTGAAAACATATCTAGCACACACTGTAATGTTTTGAGGAAATATACAGTATATAATCTTACATCCAGCTCAACCTCAGGATCTCGCTGTTCACCCTGTCGACTGCGTGTGCTCTGGAAGGAGGCACAGACACATCTAACAAGAGAAGAACCACGCAAATACATCTAACAAGAGAAGAACCACGCAAATGGCTAAATGCGTTGGCTCACCATACCTTCACTCTCCTTTGAAGCTCATCCTCAGCATCCTTCAGAATTCCTGACAAATACAAAAACAACCCTCAATAAATAGTGAAAGGGATAAATCTTATAAAGAAGCATGTATGTGTCATATTTAAGCATTAAATTGAAACAAGTAAAAACAAAAAACTAATTTAGGGCCATTAAAATTTCCTCAATCAGACACTATTATTTTTACTGTAACGTAATACTCTTATTACTGCAATTTGTCTTCATTAAAGTTTTTATTTCATTAGTTTTCATTAAATTCAATTAAATATTCAGCAAGCTTAAAAAATAGCAAACAAGCATTTTTTCTTTGTTAATGTTTTCTACATAATTTCTACCTATAAATGTATTTTACATTTCAGCTTGTATAAATTAACATTAGTTAATGCATTACAAACATTAACAATAAGGAAAAAAATAGTATAATAATATAAATTGCATTATGTTGCATAATCTAACCTTCTTGTAAAGTGTTACAAGATACTGACCTGTAACTCTAAAATCTGTCACATTGTTTGCCATTTTGAAGCCATAAGTCATTGCCTGAAAATCTTCCTGATTCAAACACATAAATCCATATTTACTATATTTAACAATCCTCTAGCACATCATAATATTGTACAAAAGTAATATATTAGGTACAATAAATGCATATTTTTATGATGAGAATAAAAGTACAATAAATGCATTTGTATATTTTATGGTGACCTTAAACAATTTTTTTGGGGACTTCTAGTAAGTCTCTTTTGTTTATATTTATAGATATTTTTCAAGTAGATATTGTGAAGCATTATACAACTTTAATGCATCAACAGTCAAATGAAAAAAATCAAAGACAGCAGCTTTGTTGACCTTCTCGTGGACAATGTCACAGATTTTAAGGATGCCCAGTACGAAAGCTTTAAGAGCAGGGTCCTGAATCAGATCCGGATTATGAACATACAGACATGTAAACACAGTCTGAGCGAGAGAGTGTCCCTCCAGCCATGTAATCTGAGACAGTGAAAGACAACAGTGACAAAATATTCAATACACCTTTATTAGAAACAACAAAATTCTGCTAAACGACAATACTGACCAGACAACAGAAACATGTGTCCATGATACCAATGAGCTCAGGAATACTTAGATCTTTTACTCGAATGACCTCGTCCTTTAAAGAGAGATACACACAGGCACACAATTTTGAGAAGACAAAGCACATTTCTTCCCAAACTACCATTACTGTAAAGCAAAAATATCAATGATCATTTTTATTACTCTAAAACAGTATTTTTTGTTGGTATGCTACAGTACATATTTATTATTATAATTTCTTTTTTCGTTTTTTGATGTTTGACCCAGACAGTTTCATAAAATTCACCCAGTTAAATTAGCAGGATGAAATAAAATATCATGACATAAATCTTTTGAAAGCAGTTGGTGCTACCTTAATAGCTTGTTCAAAGTTGAGAACTTTACGGTTAACTTGGTTTCCAATCATCCCAGCATCCATCTTGGGATCCATCATCTCAATGGCTGACATTGCCTCAAACAGGCCAAACCTGTGGCAATATAATTCACGTTTGCAAACCAAACTTACAACACGTGCCCAAATCTCGCTATTTGTTTGAAGCTTAACAAGAATCTCACATGAAAACAATTTTATAAGGACAAAACAAAGTAAAATGCGTACAGTTTATCATGAAGTAACTCACCGAGTTTGAGTTCTGCAAAAAAGAAAGACAATCAACAAATTCAAATCAACATGTAAGCCTAAAAACAAAGCACGGTTTAGGTGTTTTCTTTGTAGACAAAATAAATTACACTAACATGTAAATTTATTTGAACACAAAGCTAAAATTATATTTTTTTAAAAATCAAGAAAAGCAGGGTAATAATCCAAAAAGCTGCATGATAAACAGGGTTGCCAGGTGTGCGTGACAATAGCCAATGGCCAATCGAAACTAGCCCAATTACCATAGCCCAATGACCAAATTTCAAAATATGTCGCTCCCGTATTAGTAATTTATCTTTTACAGTCACTGTTTACACAAAACACGCATTACACACAATTTTGTCTTCAAAATTACTGTATAGTATGATACAATAGCATAAATATTTCAATACAAGAATTTCAGTAGGGGTGTGCGATACTGACAAAAAAATATATATATTGTTTAAATATCTCAATATCGGTTCCCGTGTGCCTCAGCAGACCACCGTTCTAAGAAGCGAATTCCTCACAAAGAGCTATTTCCTCTAAAGAGCTCCATGGACGGTGTGCGTCTTTTTAAAGATGTCTTTCTGTCCGTGCGTTTCTGAGTGCGGTCGTTTCCTGACCTCGTCCGATGGCCATGAGCGTTGTGTCGCATGCCTGGGCAAGAAGCATGCTGAGGCAGCGTTCACGGTGGGGTCATGCCCTTGCGAGATCATGCCGATCTCGACACTGCGGTCACGGCTCTCTCTCGTTTCGGGAGGTCAAGCCCCCTGCGAACCAGGGACCTGGTGCTCTGGCACCTCAGCCACCTGGGGCTTTAGGTCAACTGGGAAAAGAGCAAGCTCTCCCCAACACAGAGCATCTCTTTTCTTGGTATGGAGCTGGACTCAGTCACTATGGTGGCGTGCCTCTCCAATGAGTGCGCGCAGTCACTGCTGCGTTGCCTGAACAAGTTAAGTATTTAGGAAAGCACAAGTTGGTCATCAAGTTCCTGCGGGGCGCCCGGAGGCTGAACCACCCAGAGGCCGCCCCTCTCTCCCTCTTGGGATCTTTCCATAGTCCTCTTGGGGCTACGGGGAGCCCCTGTCGAGCTGCTGAGTGAGTCGAGCAGACCCAGCCCATTTTTTGCTTTATCCCATTGCGCCTTGCGCATATACGTGGACCGCACTCAGAGCTTTGGACGCTCTGATCAGCTCTTTGTCTGCTTCAGAAAGCGGCAGAAGGGGAAGGTCCTCTCCAACAGAGGTTGGCCACTGGATAGTAGATGCCATCGCCTTGGCGTACCATTCCCAAGGCATGCCGTGCCCCCCCAGAGTGAGGGCTCACTCGACTAGGAGTGTTGCCTCCTACTGGCCATTGGCTGTGCGACACCCAACACCTTTGCAAGGTTCTACAACCTCAGGGTAGAGCCTGTATCCTCCTGTGTGTTGGGGCCCACTGGCTAGTGGGCGGGAGGACAGGCTTGGTGTCCTCGCTTGCATTTCGCCTCCCCCCAGGTTAGCGGAGGAGCCTCACGCCAGGCCCAGCACTCGTGTGTGTGTATGCCTCAATCAGCCCTTGTGCTGGGCTAGGTGCCCCATGTGTAGTGATTCCCCCTTGGTGATCCCACATGTGTATTCTCCCTATCAGTGAACCTGTGTCTTTTCCTTGGCACCGTACGGCTGCCAGACATTTTCCATAGGTAGTACTGCCTGGTCAATCTATACCTCATCTCCGCACATTACCTCCTTTTAGTGGGGTGTGGTCTCCGCAACACCTTTCCTCTGGAACGGGCGTTTTCCCCCAGTGTTTCTCGTGGCTATACTGCGCGAGGAAGGAGGCCAATGCTCATTGGTGCGTTCTCTTCTACTCAAAGGTGATAGGGCTCTCAAGCAAGACCCCATCAGTCCGTTGACGTAACGTCTTCGTTCCCTCTCTCAGGGAACGGGGGTTACATATGTAACCAGGACGTTTCTGTGACTGTACAGAGCTTGTAAAAATGTCTCACACGGATCAATTTCTGATTTGTTGTTTGTTGCTAAGCATTCAACAGTAACATTCTAATACCACTCCATGTCACACTGTAAAAGGCCGTAGAACAAAGATAACCCGGGGTTAAGCACAGTGTGAAATGCTCTAGTGTTGGTTTTCTATGACTTTGGATTGTCAGCCCTGAGCTTTAACCGCTGTGCCACACCACCAGGTAATTTTATTGGAAAACACATTTACTCACACCTTAACAAGCTCCCTTGAAGTCTTGGGTGATGTCTACCCAGTTGGCATTGTTTCTTATCTCTGGGATCCCAAGAACCCAGCCCCCCTCCTCCTCCTCTACTGAATCCATCAAAGCAGGCACTGAAAGAATATTATTTTGGACACGGTCTAAATTTGGTATCTATATATGGTGCAGTTAATTCCAGACATCTGGGATTAAACTGTAACGATGTGGTGAGATGTGGATGAGACCTCTAACCGGCACAGTATGATTTATGATCATGCTGTAACATCCTTTACTTACATTATAAGTCGACCACTAATCGTCTTTACGGTGAGAGTTAATCTTAAACTTTGTAATGAACACTTAATAATGCATTGGTTTAGAACAATTAGGTGAACAAAACTTGTCGAGGAGTCTTCTTGCACATGAATAATTACTTAGATGACATTAGCGCATACTGCTATATTAGGGTGACCATACGTCCTCTTTTACCCAGACATGTCCTCCTTTTTGGCTATAAAACTATGTCCGGGGAGATTTTGTAAAATATCATAAAATGTCCGGGTTTTTTACCTCATTTCACTGACCGTCATTAATTCAACACTTTAAATGCAGCCCCTGCCCACCGGCATTATTCTGAGGTACCTGTCTGATGACGTGAAAGACCCAATTGTCAAAACAAAAACGAGGAGCTGCGCTGCAAGAGCTGTGTGTCACTAACCTGGCGAAACACAAATGTGGTTTCACCGACGAATTGCAAAAAAAATACCCGATGTTCAGTCGTGGTCGTGATAAATGGGAAGCATTGTGCACAGGGGCGGTAAATTATTTTATCTATGATACCTATTATCTATGATACCTGCGCGGAAGGAGCCGCACAGAAGCTGAGCGAGCGGGGGAAGGGGGCGTGGCGCGCAGTGCTCGGTGGGCTCTGGCAGGGAGTTACAGCGAGCGGGGGGAAGGGGGCGTGGCGGTGTCCTCTTTTTGGATTCTCAGAATATGGTCACCCTAGCTATATACTTACTTTTTTCCACTCACAATGCATTGAATTATTCATTAATTAACTAAAATACGTTCAATAAGTAAATACATGCAGTACCTTTTAACTGGCAAGCTTTCTGAAAAATCTAAATTAGCGAAAACGCAGCGCTGCCACAAACTACGCCAAAAATGACGTCACGCTTTGATTTGTATTCTGGGACATGTAGTTCTTAGATTTGACGCTATATAAATGCACGAAGAATGTTTATTACATTGGCTGGTTAATAATATAATCAAACTTGTCAATTTATTATCTCTCAATGTAGGATTTAAATTACTTCCAGTTTTTGTTCTTGTGATATGTAAAGTCGTTCTCTACATATATTTAATATGGTATTATGGATGCTATTTTTTGATGTTTTGCATTTCAGCAAAGGGGAAAATGGAAAATTAATAAAAAACAGTTTTATTTTATGCATGTAAATTTTGTTATATCAGGAGTGCAGTTTAGTTTATGGATTTTCTAAATGTGTTTATTTGTGTTTGATTGAAGAGAAACCGATCGGTTAAACAATAACATGTAGTCTTCATACGTGTGTAATGTCAATCTAATAAATGTGAATCAAATAGCAGAGAAACGTAGTAGGGTTTGTCAATAACAGGAATATATTAACAAGTTTAAAACGTATCGCCCTAACGTTACCGGAAAGACGCGTGAAAACGCTGATGTACATGGATCTCCCAAGGAGATCGCAGCGTTCACGAGTCACTACTGAAACGGCATAAAAGTCTTTGACTGCGAACAAATATTATAAATCCGTGTTTTAATGCAAAGGTCTGCATCGGTTTAGAAGTGCAAGATTAAAAAGAAACAAAGCGTTCATTTATACGTTTATGGACTATATACATTATTTTATGATAATCAAGACATTTCAGATTTTTTATTTTAATGTAGATCTTTCAGATATTTTACCATATGATGTGCTTATTTGCCAGTGTAATTGTATGTATTTGATTATTGAACTTGGGTTTGTAAAAACTGACTCTGCATTCTATGGCATTGTATCACCTACATTTTAAGGTGTTCTTGTTGGATAAACCCTCTTTCAATTGTAGAGTTTATTACAGTTGTCAGATTTCTTAAGAAATCTGTGTAATGCCTTTGTGGAGAAAGTAAATGGTAGGCCCAAATTTTCATGGCATGCTCAACATATAATATATCCATTTTCATTTAATATAACCAATTAAAAGGCTATGGCTTTCCAGCTATTAAAGGAGCAGTAAAAGTCAGTAAAGCCTAATAAAAACTGGATTTGGAGAAGGACCATGCAGCTCTAAATGAAGGAGAGGAGAAATGCAGATTTTTTAGAAATGAAGATACTATAATATCGGGCACGGCTGCAACCCTTAAAATAACATAAATAATAAAATAATTAATAAATTAAATTAAAAATTAAAAACTAAACTTAATTATACGGTTAAGGGTACCCTTAGTGAAACATGGGCTGCAAGAAAAAACTAAGGATCCACTTAAGGAGCCTTAACGTTGTCACTATTTCCCACTTGTGGTCCCTTAAATTCTGTTATGCGTTGCATTAAGATGTGCGTTAAGTCCATAGTAACAGTTTCACCTTTAAAACATTAAAGGACCAACACAGCTCCTCAAACGCGACGACTGATTTCACATTAACAAAAAAAAATACCAAGCGCGATATTCAGAATTCAAAATAAAATGCTTGTTAAATTGTATTAAACCATGCACGCTTTTATTTTACAGTATATCCAGGCAGTCACGTAAATCAGTTTGGCTTAAACGAAACACCGATTTTCCCTAATTCCTTTGTATGGTTGTTTATTTCTTTTCGTTGTAACAGTATCAATAATCTGTGCTGATAATAGGTGGCAGTAAGTGCCCTATTTAGGATGCAAATTTCCGTTTAATAGAATAAAAACGACGCGCTGTCACTTTGCAGCCAACACAATAGAGTAGACATATATCTCCTGGCCAAAAAGATTTCAGTCATTCACTAATATGAGTGCCATGATTGACCCTTGAGTTGTGGATGGACTTTTGCTAATTAATCTGTTCAAAAAGTACACCCGACAGCAATTAATTAAAGCGAAAGATGGCTTTAATGTTTTTCACATCGGTGTAATGATTGCTATCATCGTTATATGTGAAACTGCATTACCCATAAAGCTGATGCTCGCAGGAAGTGAGGGAATGTAGGAGAATAAAGTTCGGCAAGATACGTGTACTACATGGTGTCTCGGAGTTGTATTTAATCATGCAATAATTCACGATATAGTGAATCAGAAAGTATTACATGGTGTCAGAAAATTAAAAGAACCCACAGGAAGAGAAGATGGACTCCGCTGGTGTGCCGATGCCCAGGATGGACTGGGATTCTCTGGATTTGCCTGATGCATGGAGGAGATTCCGACAACACGCTGAGCTGATGTTCAAAGGTCCACTCCACGAAAAATCGGAAGAGGAACACTGCAGTTATCTCCTGCTGTGGGTAGGAGAGAAAGGGCGAGACATTTATAACACCTGGATGTTGACTGAAGAAAATGCTAAACTTCTAAGCACATACTACAACAGGTTCGAAGCATACGTGATGCCGAAGAAAAAACACATTTTCGCACGGTACAAATTCCACGAGAAAGTGCAAGCAGACGGTGAGAGTTTTGACAATTTCGTAACAGAACTGAAATTGTTAGTCAAAGACTGCGGATACACCAATGCAGAAGAGATGGTAAGGGACAGAATAGTATTTGCCATAAACTCCGCAAAAGTAAAAGAAAAACTCCTAAACTATGGACCAGCTCTAACCCTAGAAAAAGCCATAAACATAGAGCGATCTCACGAAGTAGCACAGGGTCAACTGAAGTCCATGGTTGGACCGCACAATGCAGCTCAGACTGCATCTGCAAGGAGAAGTGCCCAGCCATGGGTAGACAATGTAAGAAGTGCGGAAAACCAAACCACTTCGCTAAGGCTTGCAAGTCACAACAGCCTTGGAAGCAAAAAACGGTGCACGCTGTATATAACGACACTGAGCCCGACTGTGAAGCAACACAGGAATTCTTCATTGACACGATAAACAAAGAACACGGTAAAGTGGTAAACGAGCAAGCTTTTGCCGAAATTCAAGTAGGTCTGAATCTACACAAAATGAGATTTAAATTGGACACTGGGGCACAAGTAAACATCATCCCAGAAAACAAAACTAGGGATGTCACAAGCATCAGTCAACTGAAACCATCAGAACGAAAACTATCAGGATATGGAGGAGAACCCCTATCTGTAAAAGGAACCTGTCAGCTCCAGTGCCAACATAAGCAAACCAAAGCCATGCAGGAATTTTACGTCGTCGACACTCAAGCGCCACCAATACTAGGACTTAAAGCGTGCCTAGAAATGGATTTGATAAAACTGGTTCTTTCCGTACAGACGAGTGTCGGACAAAATAGCGACCTGTTTAACGAGTTCGCTGATGTGTTCGAGGGAATCGGGGAATTCCCAGGCGAGTGTAAAATACACCTGGACCCAGCTGCCATTCCAGTAGTATATCCTCCACGGAAAATTTCATTCACCTTGCGTGGACGTTTAAAGGAGGAATTAAATAAAATGGAGCGTCAAGGAATAATCAAGAAAGTAACCAAACCGACAGACTGGGTCAATGCCTTAGTTGTAGTGGAAAAATCCTGCACGAGAGAAAACTCCGAATATGCCTCGACCCACGCGACCTAAACAAGGCAATAAAACGGCCGCATTATCCACTACCAACTTTGGATGACGTAAGCTCCAGACTCTCAGGTGCAAAATACTTTAGTGTATTAGACGCCAGATCAGGGTACTGGGCCATCAAGTTGGCAAACAAGTCATCTAAGCTTACAACATTCAACACGATATTCGGACGGTACCGCTTCCTTCGTCTGCCATTTGGAATAGTCTCTGCGCAAGACGAGTTCCAAAGGAAAATAGACGAGACATATGAGGGACTGTCCGGAGTAGCAGTGATAGTAGATGACATTTTAGTGTACGGAGATACAAAGGAGGACCACGACAAAAACCTACGTGCAATGCTTCTAAGAACGAGAGAAAGAGGTGTCCGCCTAAACCCTGAAAAATGCACCATCTGTGTACCTGAAGTCAGCTATTTCGGACACAGATTGACGCATAACGGCATCAAGCCGGACCAAAAGAAGATGAAAGCCATAAAAGAAATGGAACCGCCACAAAACAAATCGGAGCTGGAAACCATTCTAGGTATGTTCAATGATCTGTCCCGATTCGCCCCGAGACTGGCAGAGTTGAACGCATCGTTGCGCCAGATGCTGAAACAAGGCAACGAGTTTACATGGAACGAAACGCACAGCGTTGCCTTCCAACAGATTAAGGACTTGATCACCAGGGAGCCAGGGCCTGTGCTGGCATACT